>JACEIK010002974.1:118506-163634 GCA_018107945.1 Datura stramonium
AGTCAAATTGACACTCGTAAAATAATACGTGATAAAAAATAACAAAAAATTAATACTTTATCGTGTTTTTCATTTACAGGACTTCCACGAAATGAAAACGGGCGGCATCGTCGTATGCTCCACTTTTGTTTGCCTGGTTTATATCCCGAAGTATTCCTATGGCCAATCTGTCACCCAGCTTACTTAAACAACCTAAAGGCTTGGCCCCGTCCAGGATCTTAGAAAAGGGGAAGCTCGAATGATATCTAATGGGATGGGCATGCTTCTTGAGAGGCGTTCTCTCTCTTATTGCAATCGAACTGGGTCATTTCGCTGTTAGAATAATGCCAATTCAAATAACTGATAAGTGTCTCATGCTCTTCCCCTTGAAAGAATATTTCTTTCATTTTAAAATGAATGAATTTTTAAAGTATTGCACACCTCTTTAAAAAGTTAGTTACGTTTAATAAGAAGATAATTTGTTTCTTCTCAGTTTTTTTTGAAAACCAGAGATAGTTGAAAAACTCATTAATGAGAAGGGTAATTTTGGAAAAAGTTAATTAATATTGTACATTTTGTACGTTGAAATTCCATTTATTTTTTTAACACAAGAAGGGTGTTCGAAATTCATTTATTTTGAATCGAAGATAATATTAATTAGGAGGAGTGTTTGACTATTTTACCTTTATTTATGTTTTAAAATATAATATAAAAACTCATTAATGAGAAGGGTAATTTTGGAAAGTTAATTAATATTGTACATTTTGTACGTTGAAATTCCATTTATTTTTTTAACACAAGAAGGGTGTTCGAAATTCATTTATTTTGAATCGAAGATAATATTAATTAGGAGGAGTGTTTGACTATTTTACCTTTATTTATGTTTTAAAATATAATATTTGTTAACTGAATATTTATTCTATTTATGTGTTATAATTGAAGTGCTTATGGTGAATAATTACGAATAAGAATAAAATAAAAGAAAATAATCTTATTTTAGACTTTAAATTTAAAAAAAAAAAAAATATTTTAAGACGAAAAAATATTATATTTTAGATATAATATGAACGATTGGAGACATTGATCCTATTATGTATAGCTTAAATGAAATCTAACTCAACTCACTTAGCTTTTTTATGTCGCATAAATAGCAGTGCTTAACGGAGGGAGTAACCTATGTCAAAAAGAAGTGAAGAACAAAAGTTTTTAAATACATAATGGATTTTGAAATATTATTTATGTGTCTATCTGATTGAATATATGTACATTATACTACTCGCTCGTGGTTGATTTAATTTCTTAATAAACTGGCTCTTCAACAGTGAATAATTTAGGTCAGGGAGGGACAAGGGCGCATTTAGAAGCCGATTTACATATCCACGTGAACCCAATAACTTTTGTTTGGACCTTTATGTTTAAAACTAATAGCTATAAATATTTTACCGTGAACAAGGACGAACTTATAATTTAAAATATCAAATTAAAAAAAACATAAAAGGTGTTTATATAGACATAATAATATTTAATTATATATTTTTAAAAATTGACATAATATTATTTATTAACACCCCATAATACAAAAACACTAAATGGTGCATCCATATTTTAAAATCCTAAATTGAATCATGGAACCCAATTATTATTATGAAAACTTATAAACTTTAAATAATAATATCAACAACTTAATTTTTTATCATATCTTATTCAATTTATTTTCTTGCTTATCAAAAGCGATATAGGTTTTTCTTCGATCGACATTAAAGGAAAGTTCTTGGTCAAAGATTGCATATTCTAGATGCTTCATAATTTTCTTAAAAATAAAGAAAATTAGTTAAGATAGATCTTCACAATTAATTACTAAAGTTAGGTTGATGATGACCAAATGGATGACAAAGATATATATATTTATATATATAAAAACTATTATCTGTTCAAAAGCTCAAACATGTAGTCAAGAATAGTTACTTAGAATTTTAATTGATTAAACGAAATAATTAAAGAAATCGTGATTCTAATGTCTAACTAATTCGATATGACTAATTATTTTTTCTAGTTGATATGACTAATTGTTTTTTTCTCCTTAGAATTTCAAGTTAATATATTTTTTGAGTCGAAAATTTATTGAAAATTAAAATATAGCTAGAGAGATGTTGGAGGGTGGAGGTGGGGATGGGGTTGGGGGGAGGAGGGGAGATAATTTAACTCTATTCGTTGAAAAATTTTACATTATATAAATAAAAGAAAATTAACTTTTTTTATATGTATATAAATTGTTGAATTCGTTGATATAAAAAAAAAATTCTTTTTAATCTTCTTGAATTTATCATCACTATTAAAAATAGATCTTTACTTCACAAAAATAGAAATAAAGTTTGTATCTATTCTAATTTTTTCAAAATAATTAAAAAGCATGGTTTGGTGTGTCAAGAATTTGGATATATGTAATTTGCATGGATTGGTACTATAATTTACTAAAATTATTATCAATGTGCAATTAGTCAATAAATTTTTACTCGATGATACTTTTGGACCAACAAACATGAAAGAAAGATATTTTAAATAAAAATTTAATACAAAGATTTTTATATTATCGAATTATTTAAAATTAGAAGGAGAGTCTTGAAGCAACGGTAGTTACGATTTGAGTCAGAGAACGCCACTAATATTTGTATTTGGATAGACTTTCTACATCATATTCCTTGAGACACGGGTCTTGCTCCCCAACTTTACTAACACAAATACTCCTGTGTACCCGACTATCGTAAATTATTTAAAAATCAAGCACAAATAATTATCAAAATGTGAATTGCGTGGCAACTTCGGAAATAGTATCCTTGTCAAATCAAACCAAACAATTTTTTAAAAATGAAACAGCATGAAAAAGATTAACAAAAAGTTTTTAGGTCAAGACTTGACCAATTTAGCCACCAGAAAAATGGGTCCACGACTTCAAAAATCCCAATTGTCCTAACTCTTTTTTTTTTCTCGTCCGATATTCAATGTTCGTATTAAATTCGATTAATTTGAATTCATGTTAGGTAGAACTCATTCGGATAGTATTACTAATTAAAAAAAATTTCAACCAAAACTTAAAATCGAAACTTTTAATTAAAGAAGGTGAAAACAATCTCATCCAATCGTAATGATATCTTTTAATGGTAATTATCCTAACTCTAATGGGGTAGAGTAGAAGACTTATGGGAGTTTATTGAGACATCGACTTGCATTGTCGGCCAATTGTCTATTTTACTAGGTATCCATCACTTTATATTTAAATAGATTTGAGCTAATATGTCGCTTATGAGTTCGGGACGAATTTAATAATTTAAATTTAAATTTTATATTTAAAAAAACAAAAAAAACATGTAATTTAATTAAAATTATTAATTTAAAATTCAATAATTTAATAAATTATAATTTAGAAATCATAAATTTCAAATTTACGACTCCACTCAAGCGTCGAGAAGTTACAATGAAATTCCAAAAAAAAAAAAGTCATAGTTAAAAATTAAACTAGTAAATCTTTCCTCGATTTCATTTATTGTAGAAATATAATTTTTAACGAGCGGAACTCAATTGAATCTCTTATATATCTTGATGTCCATTATCTATATTGAAGTTCAACTAAATTTAAATACGCTCGAAAAAATACTACAAAATAATTTCATATTCGTAACTCGAGTATTATTTTATTTCAACCGAAACTTAACTTTAATTATCACTTATTTTGTTAATTTATAGACCACAACTTTAAGTGCAATAATTAATTATACAATTATTAACTACTCTCATAACATCTATATATGGATTTCTTTCCCTATAAATACCCAAACAAAGCCTCAATCTTAACATATAAAACTCACCCTTCAATATCTTCCATCTTGTTATTCAATATTCACATACTTATTTACTTCCCCCTCCAAAAAAAAGAAAAACCTTCATTCTGCAAGAAAAGATGGAGAACTTCCCACTATCAACTTGGAAAAACTGAATGGTGCTGAGAGAGCTTCACCATGGAAAGATTACATGATGCTTGTGAAAATTGGGGCTTCTTTGAGGTAAACTATTTACAAATAAAAGTATCTGTTATTGTGAAAAATCAATATATTTTTATGTCGAATCGTGATCAACTAGAATACAGTAAGGTGGAAACATAACACTTTCTCTTGTCGTCTTTATACACCTATCAGTAATCTTTATCATCTTTATTCAAAAATTGTGCCCCTTATGGCCTTCAGGGGGTGGAGCTAGCTAGTGTGTCACTACGTTCGAAATCTTGTATTTATCTTGAAACTATATTGAATATGTACAGATTATTAATTTAGAACATAATATTAGGAATTAGAACTCATAAATTTCAAATCTGGCTCCACCCCTAATTCCACTATCCTATCAAAATGTATAGACATTTTATGAAATCTTGAAAATGATGTGTACATATATTTATTTATTTATTTTTTGTATAGTTGGTGAACCATGGAATCCCACATGAAGTGATGGATACTGTGGAGAAATTAACAAAGGGGCATTACAAGAAGTGTATGGAACAAAGGTTTAAAGAATTGGTGGCCAAGAAAGGACTTGAAGGTGTTGAAGCTGAGGTTACTGATATGGATTGGGAAAGTACTTTTTTCTTGAGACATCTTCCTGTTTCTAACATGTCTGAATTCCCTGATCTTGATGATGTATACAGGTAACTAAATCCATCCCTATACATAATCCTAACAGAAACTAGGGTGATTTCTTCTTATATGTTTAAATTTTAATCACCGCATATTGAGTAATTATATTGGAAGAAAGTAATTTTATGGTTATATATGAATTGTTGAATCACCTTGATACAATAATGATTCCGTGTAATGGTTAGGAGTATATAAGGGGTTGAGCCACTATTGTAGTTACGCTGCTCGATCAATCTAGTAGCTTTAGTCGACATGAATATTTTGTCGAAAATTATATCATGTAAATAGGGATAAAAAACAAAGTGGAGAGAAATATAGATTCAAATCATTTACTTATGATACTTCAATTTGTTTTTGAATCTCTTGTTTTTCTTTTGGCTCCGCCATTAGTAAAACCGCTCGTACTAATGAACCCTCAGGTACCATTCAGGGACCAATTGAAGATGCGTCCAAGCGATTCCGTATATTGTCATTAAAATAACTTCTAAACCCTCAAGGATAATGAAGCATTATGTTTTGCATATTGTTATAAATATACATACATATACATACTTACATACATACATATATATATATATATATATATATATATATATATATATATATATATATATATATATATATATTATACTAATGTAACATGATATTGCCAGAAAGTTGATCGTCCAAGATCCAAAATTGGGAGGTATTTGATTAGGACAATGATTTACTATATCTAAACATGTTCCACCCGGCTACCCCTTATTTGTCTCGTTTTTAATTTGTTTTCTTGCAGTGGGGTTGGGGGTTTGGGGGTGGGGGTGGTTTCACGGTACTTAGATTGAGACTTGACCACAAATAGCACCACTATAATTGACCCCCTTGACTAAAAAAATTAAAATTGAGAATAAAATTTATCGTTAATCTTATTTAACGATGCGATGCACAGTTATGAGGGGATTTGCTAAAAGATTAGAGAAGCTAGCTGAGGAACTCTTGGATTTGCTCGTGGAAAATCTTGGACTAGAAAAAGGTTACTTGAAATGCATTTTATGGCTCTCAAAAGGTCCAAATTTTGGGACTGTTAGCAACTATCCACCATGTCCAAAACCGGATTTGATAAAAGGGTTGCGCGCTCACACGGATGCTGGTGGCATAATCCTTCTCTCTTTCAAGATGACAGTGAGTGGCTTACAATCCCTTAAAGACTGGCCAATGGGTCGATGTCCCTCCCATGCGCCACTCCATCGTGGTTAACCTAGGTGATCAAACTCAGGTAAAAATATCATATGTTATATACATATATAGAGTTCAATTATGTTATAATAAGTACATATGCATCAAACTACTTATCTCAAGTTTAACTTATGTTGGGATCCTCAAATTGAAGCATGTTTCACAATTTCAAACCTTGTTGAGCATGACTCATTTTCTTTTAGTATGATTAGCGATTTAATAACTTCGTTGCTAAACAATAAAAATCTCATCGCTAAACCTCTTTAACAATGAATTAGCAATGAATTATCAAAAATCTATTATCTATAAACTATTTAGCGCATATTAAAGATGAATTCAGAGCAATCCTATTTTTAGTGATACTCTCTTATCGAATCACCAAAAACATAACTACACATAATTGTCCATGTAATAAGTGGCACTAGCAACATACTAGGCAACCTGCTATAATATGTTAAAGTATACTAATAGTACAAATATTTTTGAAAAAACAGGTGATCACTAACGGGAAGTACAAGAGTGTGATGCATAGGGTGATCGCGCAAAAGACGGGACTGGATGTCATTAGTATCCTTCTACAATCCAGGAAATGATGCATTGATCTATCCAGCACCAGCTCTTGTTGAGAAAGAGGCAAAGGACCGTGAACAAACAAGTTTACCCCAAGTTTGTGTTTGATGATTATTGAAGTTATATGTTGGCCTCAAGTTTCAAGCCAAAGAGCCAAGATTTGAAGCCATGAAAGCTATGGAAACTGATCCAATTGCAACTGCTTAACTAGAATTCAAATTCATTGAAATTGGAAGAAAATGATTTGTTATTGAAGTAAGTGCACAACTACAAGACCAAGTGACATACATTATTTGCTTGTTTTAGTATAGTGGAATTTATATAATTTTTATTACAAAAGAGTGTAATGTGTCCCTACTACATGTGTAGTAAAGAGGCCTAAAGTTTGTTTAGTACATAGTGCAATTTTTATTTCATTTTTCTTACTTTATAATATGCTTGAAATTTTCTATACAAAGGTAATTTTTCAATTGACACCCCGTTGAACAAAGGTGTCTCCGTGCTACTGATGTAACAAGGTATAGATGTCAAGAATCTACAAATAAGACAACGGTCCCATTCGTTATGTAATATCTTCTCCGTCAATTTAAAGAATTCATATTTGACTCACAAGGAATTTTATAGAAAAATGTGATTTTAAATATGTTATAATATTTTTGTAATTATAAAAAATTAAACATTTTAATTTTAAATATGTTATAATATTAGTGTGGTTGGTAATAGTATGTGTATGTCATTAAGCATTAAAGGAAAAAATTTAAGTTGATTCTATTTGGGCCCGAAATTTCAGGGTCTATACATGAGATCTGATGGACATGGATCCAAGTGAACGAACTAGATAATAATGCATCAGCCAAATGGGCCCACTATTTAACTTCAAAGAAAGCGTACAAGCAACCATGAACTACTAAGTCATGAGAGAGCCCAACTAAGATTTTCTTTTTGGGGTTTATTATCCAATGTTCGATGCTCGTATCGAAACTTCGATTAATTCAAATTCGCCTCACATAAGATTGATTTAAGAAAAAAGACACTTCTTAACATGATTTTATTCATATCTAAAATTTGAACCCGAAACCTTTGATTAAAGATAGAGCAACCCTATCCGTTCCGCCACAACCCTTGTTGGTGCCGAAAATTTCCAGCATTCATTCAAGACAAGAAAGCTCCAAAAAACCAATGATTTTGTTTTTTAGTCCAAGACATAGTATTAAGACTACATGAGCTAAAGTTAATTCTGCACATTGACCCCAAATTTAAGAATCTTTCAACTGTGTCCCTTTCTTCCCTACATTGTCGGCGGGGAGATAAATAGTCGAAGTTCGGTTGAATTTGAATAGATCGCTAATCAATTTAAATGTCACTTACGTTAATATAAGTTGTTAATAATTTATTTTAAAAAAAATAAAAAAAATAAAAAATTTCAAATTTCAAATTGATAATGTTTGTGAGACTTCATTTGCACAATGTTTGGTCCCCTTTGGGACCATTTTTCACCTAATATATATATTTTCTTAGTACTTGATGACAAAATTTGAACTTATTATCAAGATACTTGGAGAGTATTTTGGTATTTTTGACAATGAATGAATTGGAGTCTCACCACTAATCAAAGTCCGAAAGGGCCTCTTTCCACGATTTTCATATTTTATATCTAGATTATAAACGGGATGATTATAAAATTGCTATTTAAATGGGATTATAAAAATTTTAAAATTCAAGTTAATCAAGAACTTATACGTAACAAGGCAAGACAACTTTACGATGGATAAATGGGTGGAGTTAAACTTTTGAAATGCTCAAATGGCAAAAGGTGAAATGTAAAAACGCTTATCATGACTTAAAGACTCTTAGCTTTTATTTAAAATCATTTTTTTCTACACTTAAAAAAATTAGAAAAAAAAAAATAAAAAACATCATGATCAAACACTTAATAAAATCTGAAGAAACATGACGTTAGTGCAGTACAGAAACAAATGGAGGAAATAAAGCTTAGTTGATTCAGTCCTTTGTGCCGTCCTTATAATAATATGTGTTGTTTTTAT
This sequence comes from Datura stramonium, assembly GCA_018107945.1. NCBI lineage: Eukaryota > Viridiplantae > Streptophyta > Magnoliopsida > Solanales > Solanaceae > Datura > Datura stramonium. The sequence goes on from JACEIK010002974.1 coordinate 126,998, forward strand.
ATTTATCATAAGGATATTTTTAATTGAATTATATAAGAGTGAACGAAAGGATAGTTTGATGCATTTAAGTTTTTATTATATATGATCCAGATTGAAGAGTCAGATCAAAAAGGTTTATTGTATGCAAATGCTGTATTAGGACAAGCAATTTTGTAAGTGGCTATTTTCATAATTTGAATCCGTAACCTCCTAATCACATTATAAAAAAATAATGTATCAAATGCAAATATAAGTATCATGCTATATATATATATATATCGAAAAGAAAAAAATGTTCATTCAAAATATTCATTTTTTTCACTCAATGTCTGGTATTCACATTAAACTCAACTAATTAGATTGCGTATTGCAAGGCCTATTTTGAGGGCAATGCTTCCAATAACATTTTTTTCTATTTGAGGATTTGAACCCGAGACCTCTTATTAAAAGCTACTAGATCATGCTTTTAACATTCAAAATAGCTAAAAAAATATATTATTTTTTTTATTTTTTTTATTTTTTTTATTTTTTTTAGTTTTTTTAATTTTTTCATTTATTTTATTGAACGAGTATATCTTGTCAATTCGATTTATTTCTAAGTCTTCTCAACTTGTTCCAAGTTAATTAATTATTTGAGTATACGTTATTTACTTCTTGCATGAGAGCGATATATAATTCAAGGTACTTAATTAGTTCGATATAATTCACAATTTTGACTTATATTTTATATACATTCAAAAAAATTATTTAATTTGTACAAATTATTAATTTTATTCCGATAATTCATATATTTATAAACTTCAAATCATGAATTCACTCGTTTTTGCATGTACTTGAAGCCCAAGTTGATCAAATCAGCGAGAGGTTCATACAGGTGCGAATCTAGAAGTCTGATCCTTCATGATCTAAATTTTAAGATTTGGGAGGTAGGATTCGTGTATGAATGCAGTGCGAAAATTCAACTAAAAACAATATACCTAAATTATGGAGAACTATTTGAAAGAGTACAACGTATTTAATCTTGGCTAACTTTTCTCTCGTGGGAAAAGGTGTTGGACTCTATCAATAGAGGTTCCTTCCCTTGTAACTTAGTAACATCCATAATGTAGTCTCAGGGGCTTTGAGAGTTTAGCTTGTAGAGAATTTGTGAGAAATGGCCAGAATTAAAAATTTCAAAGAACCCTTCATTCGAACACCGCGATGGCTATTTTTCTCAATATTTCATACTCTCTTTTATGAAATGGATTCTTCATCTCCTCAAGTGGACGGGAATCAATCGGGTCAACCACATTAAATTATTATGTCTTTTTTTAAGATATTTCTCGCTTCGCCTTCTTATTTAGCGTCTTCGAGATTTGTCGATTAGCTTCCTGGACACACCGATTATTTTCGATCCTAATATCAATACGAGTAAGACACCGAGTGAAGAGTCATTCAACTTAGACCGAAGTTGATATATTAGTGCAAGCTTAAGGTTAACCAATTCAAACTATCTAAATTAAGTATTAATTAATTTATTTATTTTGTTTATATAAGATTTAAGCACCGGCCAAGGAAAGGACCAAGTAAACAAAGTGTTTGGTTATTTTATTTTCTTTTACATTGAAACATATGACATTTGACTAGTGATTTTATAGCAATAACAGAAGCTATAAAAGATACTTTTGTTTTTAATCACTTTTATATGCATTAAAAAATATTGTGATATTTAATTCTTACAATCTATTGAAATTATGTTGATAATTTTATACTATCAAGTTATCTTTATCGATGGTAACAAATAACCTGTTCTATGTTTAAAGTTATAAATTTTATATTTCACGAAGAGTGATTACATATAGATATCTTAATAATTTTACGATAACTTTTTTTAAAATTTTTGTCACACTTACTAATAAGAGTAAATAGCAAATACGTCTCCGTCAATGTGCCGTTTGTTACTTTTGATACCATTTTAGTCATTTCTGGCTATTTTTTCGTGTGTTCTCCAAATGTTTTAAAATAAAAGGGCATTACTTAGTCATTTCACGTATTTTCGAACTGCTCGCATTATTATTGTTATTATATTGTCACATTATTATATTATTCAGATCGCTTATAATTATATCACAGGTCCTCAAGAATAATAATCTGACAACACTATATGGAAAGAAAATAATACTTATATTTCCAACTCAAAAACAACAAATAATTTCATATTTTTTTAGTTAATCCACAATATAATATATAATAAATAATAATATTATTCGTATTAAACCGAAGCTAACGCTCAAATTATGCTGACTAGTAATGTATATAAAAGCTAAAGACTTTTATTGATATTGGGTGGAACCCTCAGATATTTATGTGATGCAATAAACCATTTAAATTTTGATATAATTGGGATTTGCATAAATGGCTCTAAATCAAACAACATTTCATCAATGTTTCCCATTAATTAATCATTAATTCAAACATCATATTTGCCATCTCAAATTTAAATGACAACTCCCTGTTACTTTATAGTCCATGTAAACTTTATTAATCAAAAATAAATAGAATATATTTTAATTTCACTTATATTTATGAGATTTAATTTAATACAAAATTCAAAAATAATAAAATATTTAAAAAACGAACATACACATAAAAAATTTTAAAATACAAAAAAAATAAAAAAAATAAAAAAAATATGAAATTTTAAAATTAATAATTATGAAATTTAGGATAAAATAGTATTTTATTAGACTATTCAAATAAACACAACTAAATTAAGAACAGAGTAATTACTGAATAAAAATCTCCTCTATTTTTAAGGCCACAAAATCTTCTTTTTTTAAAATTTTTAATGTAAATAAATCCCAGATTTGAAAGAAATTTTATTTTTTAAGATTTGAACCATTCCACCAAATGTCTCTGAGTGAGTATTTTCCTGTATTTGAATCCTCCTCTCCATATCCCCATATTTATCTTCTTTCCTTGTAATTTGTCAAGGATTTTCCCATTTTACTATTTGCTTTTTCCCTTCTTTTTCTCCCCCCTTTCTTTTTCTTTTTGGTCCCTCCCACCAGCTGGCCAAGAGGTTAATCATATTGTTTCTGGGTTATTCTTTGGCGTTGTGACATCTATATGTTAATTATTGCTTTTCTGCAATATTTTGCCAAAAATGGCCTTTTCTTGTCTTGATACCCATTTATGAAAAGCTCTGTTTTTTGTAATTTAATGCCAAAAGATTGGCCTTTCTTTGAATTCTTGGATACCCATATGTAAAAAAGCTCAGTTTTTGCACCTAATGCTAAAATGGACTTCCTTTGGAATTCTTGGATAATCCATTTGTGAAAAGATTCAATTTTTATAGTTTTATCTGAAAGTTGATAGTTTCTTTTGTGTAAAATCCACAAAATGTATGGAACCCATAGCAAGAGAGACATGGAAATTGATTATCAATTCAAGTTCCACTTTGAGGCCAAGCATACATGCCAGGAGGGCAAAGATTACTGTGAAATTTCAAGATCTGTATGGATTCACTGTTGAAGGGAATGTTGATGATGTTAATGTGTTGAATGATGTTAGGGAGAAGGTTAGGGAACAAGGGAAAGTTTGGTGGGCATTAGAAGCTAGCAAAGGTGCTAATTGGTATTTACAGACTCATATTTCCTCAACCCTTAAAACATCCCTCAAATTCTCTGCTTTGGTGAATGCAATTATTCTGAGCTCATAGGAAAGGAATTCCACCTGTTTTGACTAAGGTGGTTTTCTACTATCAGGAGCTGCCAAGAACCTGACCGCCCGGAGAGTTATTATGAGGATTTGACAAAGGCTGTACAGGATAACACACCTGCAACCAAACAGATTGATCATGTGAGTTTCTTGGTTCAAATATTACATTGATCCCTTGTGAGACTCAAAGAAAAGATCTGGTGTTGTTACTGAGCATGTTTTTCGTGTTTTGTCTGATGTCAGTTTTTTAATGGCTTGGTTAGCTTTTACTATGTTGTGACTTGATGTTCTGATAACTTATTGGATGCTGTTGATGGCCATTTTCTGTTGTTATAGATGCTGTAAATGAAAAATTTGTCACTTCATTACAGGCTGAAATCGTAGGATGTTATGAAATATAATGACATAGGTTTTTGGGACAGAGAAAGTTGTGTGTGGAAACTTTGCAGTTTCAAAGGTTTCACTAGTATGACAGTTCATAACCTAAATCATTCCGAAGATGTGTAATGCTAATTAGACGACCTGAGGAAGATGATTATTTAGCTGAAAAGATGCTCCCGTGTAAATAAGTTTGAGCAGGAGAAGTATTTATTGTGTTTTAACCTAGCTCATTGTACAGATTATTATTGGATAAGTAATGCAAGGGTTTCAATTAGTACTTGACATAGTTTATAATCTAAATCATGATGGATTCTGATGATATGTAAATGTTAATTGAGGACCATGGAAGATGATATTAGTGGAAAAGGAGCACCCATGTGAAATTTTTTTGAAGGAGAAGTATTTATTATGCTTAACATAGGCTTCCATGTACAGATTATTATTGGATAAGTAATTCCCACATTTCTTGGTGGTACTAGAAAAGAGAAGGGGAGGGGTGGTGCCTCCCGTGGTCATTTTGTTACTCTTTAGCTTGTTTGGAGTAATTAAGCCTGCCTATTGATCTATAGAAGTTGAGTAAGGTGCTACCTTCTTTTGAATTACCTCATCAAACCCTGATACATAAAGAACAAAGAAAAATAAAGAGAGATTGCAAAAGAAACCGTCTTATTCTGGTCAGCATGTGTTCTTATTGTTTAAGTTCACAGTGCATTCTAATTTATGGAGCAATTTTAAGGGTAGGTGTTTTCTGGATAAACATAAATCAGTGACGAGTCCAAAGTTGGAAATTCAGCCAGTATTTTTAGGAGATGACTTGTATGTCAGCTTCCAAGGATATATTTCTGCCTTAAGTTAGTAGGCTATTTTTCTGATCCTTCTAATTCAAATATATGAAGATTGAACTTGATTCAAATTAGTTACCCCAGTCAAGGATTCACGCACTGCTAAATCCGAGATATCTCATGAGACAAGGCCCTAATTATGTGTATTACTGATATGTGCTAGGACTTGTCTCATTTTTTTTATATTTTAATGCCAGCCTTGGTGTCAAGTACTGATAAATTTATTACGTAAATGACCCTTCTTCCAAGCTGACTTCTCCTCCCTCTTTTGTACTTATTGCATTGTCTTGATGCCTATTAAATAACTTCTTACTTCATATAAAAATAATTAAGAAAAATAAATATATATATATATATATATATATATATATATTACGTAAATGATTATTTACACACGTGAGAACGGTACTAGATTTTCTTTTTCTCATTTTATCTGTTAACGGTATATGAATCTTCACAGGTTTGTATATATACTGCCATAATATTTCTAAAGAGAGAGATTCACTTGTTATGTTTTCTTAAAGTGCCAGTTTACAAATTATAGCTTTATAGGGTCTTTATATTGATGTTTCCTTGTTTGTGAACTTAAGTCCGTGTAAATACTTAGTTGAAGTGAGATTCACACGCTGTGCACATATGCAGCAAGAAAAGCTTTGGTGGTGTATCTGTGGATGTTTTCTTATCTATGAATTAATATTTTTAGTTCTAGATTTTTGCCTTAGAGCTGAAGGACAGGATTATTTCATGTCACTTTTTTACCAAGCTTGTAGGAAATGCTGAAAAATTGAGATACGTTTATGTTTTGGTATCACCCAGTATTATCAGCTCAGTGCGTTTACTTGCAGGACCTCCCACTAATCTTCCGTCATCCCTTTTGCACACACACTTCTCAGTCATGCCCTTAGGCGGTCCTTGTTGCCTATTCTTTTCCGTGATTCTGATGTTGGCTACTGCCAGGTAGATATATTTTTCTTTCTAAGTAGACCAAAATATTTACCTTAACCCTTCAAGATATTATTTGTAATTCTACCGGCTTTATATCTCCATGCTTGCATGGGAGGCCATACCGCTTTTCACACACACATTTATATAGCTTCCCTTGGTTTTCTAAACTATTAGTCTTTCAGTAGGTTAGAGTAGGCTCGACTCACATCAATACGTATGTAATGTGACTTTAGACCATTTAGATCTCTTTCTCATTGTTTAACACTTGATTTTATTCTACAATGCAAATTATTATCCTTTTTAGCTCTAGTATTTTTATTTTATGTGAAAAGCTGTTAAAATGAATATATCTTGTTTCTCTCTGACATGACTAAATTGCCCTGTTAAGCTACCGCACTAACTTGTGTAATTAATGAAGAGTACTAGGGTAAGTAGAGTATCGTCCTAGGAGGATTAACAATCAACAAACAGTGGTGATTATTCTTATTATGTTGTGTGTGAGATGTTGAATTCTGACTTGGATTGAAAAACGGAAAAGAGAACTGTTGAAAGAGAATTAGAGTTAACAGCGAGAAATGCAAATCTCTGGAAGGAATCTATGACAGACAATGTTAGAGGATTGATTTCAGCTTCACCTTTTGATCAAGAGTTTCTATTGATTAAAATTAAAATTAATTATAATTTCCTTTTTAATTATTTTGGTATAAAATTAAATTCATACTTGAACTATTAGGTGTGCGAATTTTCTACTTGAACTATCACCACATGTTTATCGAAACACACCTAAACTATTAGTTCACTTTTTCTTCCTACCTGAAATTTCAGCTGTGGGAAACTCACACCCGATAGTTGAGGGTGTGTTTTGACAAACATTTGGTGACAATTCAGTAGGGATACCAAAGATAGCTGGTAGTTCAATGTATGAAACTCAAAAACCGTAATACTTTAGGTGTGTGTTTTTGACTATTGCCTCAAATTTAAGTATTAACATGCATGATGATAGGATCCCTAATTTATATGTTCCCTCTCATTTAAGACACCTACTGAGTATTTCTAAAGCTTGAAGCTTCCTTCACAGTTAGAATGTTCAATTCAAGATGTATTAAACTCTATGAATCATTTATGGTTGCGTTACATAACCCTCTTGGTTTAGACTCAAAACTGATCAGCAATCTCCTAAAGTCCCTCTTGGTTTCTCTTGTTCAATGTGTGTTAGACATTGACATAATATTAATCAAAACAGACTAGTGCTCAACACTGTTATCGGTTACGCTCTTAAAGTAAGCTTAAGCCTTGAAGCAACAGATAAACATGTTGACGCTCGCCTCGTTTTGACGTCTAGCCGACCGTCGTTGTCAAGCCTCTAAGACATACTTTTCCCGGTCAATGAGTAATCCTCAAGATGTGACACTAAACAATTAGTATTTCACATTATCATTTTTTTCAACTTCTTGTCCATATATTTGTTATTCATCCTTATGATTTTTAACCTTGACTACATATATATTTGTAGTGTTTCTCCATTTGCGCTTTTCTCATTAAAGCTCACGCTTTATTTGTGCTTTTGCGCTTAGTGCCCCAAAGGACCTTAGCTTTTAGGTTTTTCGCTTTTGATAGCACTGGAGCTCAAGGATGAATTTAAATGCTTAGTGCTTACTTAGCACAACTTCTTTGTTTGAAGCTTGTTCGCTTAAACTCACAATTTTATCTAGTAATTAGCATTAAATCCAATAAAGCATGCTCTTAATGAAAATGATTACTAAAAGAATATCACATAGAAGGTTCAGGTCCATCTACCCTTAACAGAACTCTAGCTCCATAATGGAGTTAAACAAAACCAAGTGAATACTAGAATTTACCATTAATATGAAGAGAAAAGACTAAAGGAAAGATGAACTTGGAATGCTGTCTTGGTCATTTCCTTCTTCGTTTCTTTTTTAGTGAAGCCTAATTCTTAGTTGTCTGTCTCCTCAAAATTTAACTCTAAACCTTCTTTGAACAACCTTAAACACACTCTACAGAGTCAAAACCGAACGCGAAATACTTTCTTCTGGAAAAAGTACAAGTCTGAAACCGCCTCTGGGCATTGTTTCAAAACTAGCAAGCACAACTTTGCTGACATGTTGACCCATCCACATCCAAATGCTGGCATAGCTGTGGTAAACTCAGCATAGCTGCAGTGAGCCACTGCCCAATTTGTACTATTTGCTGGTGTATCTGCTTTAGTATCCAACATAGCTGCACTGGATTCACTACTAATTTTGGGCATACCCAAATTATGCTTATTTTGTTTGGTTGAGATCTAGATTTGTGTTGCAATCCCATCAAACTTCAAGGTCCAACTCCTCTTGATTTATGCATTTTCGATTCTGAAGTTGAATCATAAGATGACCTCTTGATGGCATATCTTTTTTCCAAATTGTGCTTTATTTGTTCAGTTGGGATCTAGATTTCAACAGCTACAATCCCGTCAAATTTTAAGTCTAAACTCTTCTTGGATTATGCATTTTCGACTCCAAAGTTGAATTGTAAGATGACCTCCGGATAGCATATTTTTTCCATAAATCATCATTCTCCTTTTGTACAAAAATATGATAAAAATAAGCGGATACTCCAATGAAGTACCCTCAAAATTTTTAGCAAATCTTAAGCTAGAATTCCATGATTTTATCAACTCACTTTCATTTCTTTATTCACTTGCTGGCATGCTTTTAGAGCTGAAAGAAAGTAGTTTAGGCCTTTCACTAGATCAAGCTTATTGATATATATGTTCTTCAAGTCCTAACATTAAGAAAAGAAATTGTTCAAGACTTGAAAAACTTGTGAAAATGGTAAAGGAAAAGACATGAAAGGACAATACTACTTCCTGTCCTATTTTGTTTGACCTAGTTATTACCTAGAGATCTTTGCATTAGAGTTAGATGTCGGTATTGTTCTTTTTATTGTTAAATTAGATATAAGTAGTTCTTTTCACATAATAGCAGGATAAATTAACAAATGCTCGATGGTAGATGCAAAATAAGTCATGTCAAACCATTAGCCAGATCAAATCATGCATTTTGAGGAAGATAGTAATATGATAATATCATATATGAGTATGCTTCAATCCAAAATCAGTTGTCGGCTACGAGCCTATGATAGAAGTGAAAGCAGTTGATGAGCGACATCTTATCAATCAAGCATGGTTGTGTAGGTTTAAAGTATTTAATCTAATTTCTTTTCTGCTTTTTGCAAAAATCCCAGACGTTACACAGATTGTACTGTTCACTACTGTTTGTCCATGTTGATAATAAAGGTGATGTTAAGTTTTGTAATTGATTATTCACATCTCAAGGAACATATATTCAAGTAGTAATAGCGCAGTTGCCTTAGGTTCTAAAACCAAATTGCACAGCATCCAACTCCTCATGATTTTGAAGCATTTTGCTCATAAATTTTGCTTCAGTTGTGGTTGACTTAGGGAAAATGATGTGGGAACCTACATCACAACTGCTGATTCTTTTTTGCAGGATTAAACTATGTTGCCGCATTATTATTGCTGGTGATGAAAACCGAAGAAGAGGCTTTCTGGATGATTGCTGTCCTTCTAGAGAACTGTGTTAATGGGTGACTGTTATAATAAGAACTTATCTGATGCAGCGTCGAACAAAGAGTGTTCAAGGATCACAACCAAGAAATGTCCAAGGTACTTTTTAATCTTTTCCAGATGTTTGGCCTTGGCATGAATATAGATTCTTTACAAGTTCTTGTTGTTTTCTGATACCATGAGGAAAAGTACAGGATAGCCGCTCATTTGGATGCATTGGAGTTTGATGTTTCTCTTGTTTGCACCGAGTGGTTTCTCTGCCTTTTCGCCAAAAGCTTGCCTTCTGAGGTCAACAAATTTAGTCTCTTTATCCTCTGTGTGTGTGTGTGATACACGAATGGACTGTGCAATATACGTTGTCATATAACCAACATAATATTGTTTAATGATTCTTCCATCTGCTACATCATTAAGCAGACAACCTTATGGTCTGGGATGTCCTTTTCAATGATAAAATCTTCTATTTCATGTGGTGCATTGGTACTTAAGGTAAATACTTCCTTTGAATATTAGGCATTTATGATAACTTTTTTTCCATTATTTTTCTTGCTCGAGTCCTCCTTTGGCTTAGAACTGAAATTCAAATGCTAAGACATATCCTGGCAATATGCCAATGACTAGATGAACAAGAAGAGTTGCTGACGGTTCATCAGTGTTGGGGATGTAATTCATATAATCCAGAGATGCACACATCAACTTTTTGATCCCATGACTTGCTGACTGTAATAGCGTTCTCGCTTAGACTCCTGTTCTATTGGTGTCAACATATTCAAGTACCTTTTTAAAGGATTGCCGATGTAATGGTTTTTTCCAATGGAGTTTAGTGTCTAATTAGTGGAGCTTAGAATTTGAAGTCTATGGGGGTGAACTTACCAACCATAGCCTGCCTTAGTGATTGGGTTTACAATTAAATATATACACATTTAATGAATTTTCTTATACAAATACACCCTGTAAGCAAACATTATCAGTTCCTCCGATCCCGACATAATACACTAGCTCTGCCCCTACATAAGGACTTTAAGTTACATGCACTGATTATAAAGAGTTTTTCACCATCAATTTTGTGTTGTTGTAGAGTAACCTAACCTAACAATAACAACATGTCCAGTGTAATCTCATTAGGTGAGGTCTGGAGAGATTAGAGTGTACGCAAACCTGGCCCTTGCCTCGTGGAGGTAGAGGCTGTTAAGTTTAACCTAACCTAATGGTATAACAAATCTATACATTGTCCAGTTTATAGAACTTAGAACTCTTACGCATAATGTGCTAGGAACACCTTAGAATTTGAAACAAATGTCTTCTTCTACATGACCATTTTGTGCATGAACAATGTCAATCAATTCTAAACTACTATTTTTACGAGTCTCATTTAACCCCGGAAATGAACCATATTCTTGACAATTTGTTTTCAGTTGCTTTCTTTGATCAAATTGGTTTCATGACAACCACTACTATATCAAGACAGAGGAAAAAGCGGAACCAGCTGTCATGGCAGAGCTTGATGAGAGACTGGAAGTGTTGCACCCATAAACGCGGGTGACGAGCAGTAGTTTTAAGGATGAAAACCTAGTAATTGTAATATATATATACATACACACACATATGTACTTATCAGGGTATGCTGCCCTTTTAGGAAATCTAACTCTTTTGCTCATAAAAACAATGATAGAGACAGCAGCTTGAAGAGAGTCTTGTGTTTGTTATTTATGTTGTAGATTTTCAAAAAGTGTAAATTTTGAACCTGTTGTATACTAGTTCTCTATTCTTTCCCTTTGTAATCTATTCAGTTTCATATTGAATTAAATTATAGAATTGTCTTAAATGAGCCGATCGTCTCATCGGAACTCTTTTTCTTTTCTACTTCAAAACTGCATATTTTACCTTTCTATATTTCATTGCGTCACGTGACGTAGATATTAACTCTCATATCTTCACGACTTTTCTGGTGATCTTCATCTGTGATTTTAAATGAGTTAAATGTTATGTTTATGGTAACTTTTATATCTCTCAATATAATTTTATAAATAGTGATATTAGAAATCACATCGTAGACACGTATACGATTGAAAGCAAGCAAAAAACTCTCTTGCTCTCTATATTTCTTATTTCATATGGTTACTATTAATTTAATTTATAAACAAAAAAGTTATAACTGCCATTTTATTTTATCTTTATAAAGAACAATTTTTAAGATGTTACTCCCCTCCGCTTCAATTTGTTTCTCTGTTTGGACTTGACACAATTTTAAAAACTAAAGAAGATTTTGAATCTTATGATCTTAAGTTAAAAGATATGTAAAATTAGAAAGTACAAAATATTGTGGTATTAAATATGTGATGTAGAAATTTAGAATTAAAGAATTGCTAAAAAATAAAAGATTTTTTTTAAACAAACTAAAAAGAGAAATAAGACAAATAAATTATAATGGAGGGAGTATTAAAATGAGGAATGCTAAAATTAAATGAGATGAACAAACAAACAAACCAATCAATCCCGCATTTTCATTTAACTAGCTTAAGTGTGTGCATCTCGCGCGTATCTTTCATATTAATAAGAATAAATTTTTAAAAATAACATAAATAATATTTAAAAGATGTGTTTGTATAATAATATAAGAATTTAGAAAGAAAATGTGAATTTCAAATTGATAAATAATTATTTTAATAGTTTGATCTAATTCGTAGTTCTTTTCTTCATTTTGTTCTAATATTTGTTTCAATGAACCAAAACATCACGTAAATAGTGTTAGATTGAAAGATAAAGAAATCATTTTCGCTTTTACATGAGCACTTAAATGTACGTATTATATATATATAATATTTCATGTTAATTATTAAAAAATTTGTATTACTACACTATTAACGTATTAATATGTAATAAAATATTAGAATTATGAAGACACATTGTAATACAAAGTTATATAGTAGAATAGAACATATAGTATAAATTATTAATTTAAATAATTAGCACTTACAAATTCATAATGTGAGCATAATGACCTGTTTTGGTATTAATAAATTGATATTATATAACAAATGCATTTATTTATTTGTAATTACTGCTCAAAACTAAGAAGACTTATCGTACTAATAAACATCCACTAATGTATGCATTACGGTAGGTCTGCCTATATCACACTCCTTGAGTGCGATCCTTCTCTCGAACCCCGCACGCGGATGGTTTATGCTCAATGGCCTTTTCAAATTGTATTTTTAGAAGTCCTAAACATAAGTTATTTGCATTATAAGTACGCTTATTCAACATGTAATTATTTTTTATTAATTAGTTATTATTTAATTAGAATTTTGTTATACAATTTTCAAGTATTTTTTAATATTTCTTATATATTTCAAATAAGGAAGGATTTTATATATAAAATATAGTTAATTTTAAAATATTAAAAATTAAATAACCATTTTGTCATATGAATTTTATTTTTTAAAAAATTAGAATGATATTTGCTATTTGTCTATACTTTAAATATTTCAGACTAACTTAATTTAAACTTTCATTTTACGCTTTATGAAATGGATTTACCAACTTTTCTCTCTCTTAATCTATATTTCTAGTCAAACACCTTCATATAAATTGAAACGGAATAAATAGTGTAGATTTAACTAAAGAGAGTGAATAACAATAGCACTTAATTAATTGAAACAACTTAAAGTATGTTGTGTTTCTATATATTTTTTTGATTATACTTTTTTTTTTTAAAAAGCGGAGATAGGAATTCAACATTTTAATGTAGTAATGAAACTATACTCTTTAATTCTATTTTTTCAACCGTGAGTTAAAAATTATGATGAGTCAATTAGTTAATTTAATAAATTAAAAGTTACCGTAATTGTAATTGATTTGTGTTTTAAATATTAGAACTTTTAATATAGTTCAAACAAGAAAATTTTAAGAAGCAAAATTTTAGTCAACTTTAATATGCAAAATATTAGGAGTTCTTACCTTTTACAAATAAATAAAGATATAATTTTAATTAATTTCAAAGTCCTAAATATTAGGATAACAATTAAACGACAATTATTGAAAGAATAATAAATTTATACTTTGTCTATCAGCTTCTTTAATAAAGAGAAAAGTTCTACCAACATTTTTAAAGGACTTTGTGTTTTTAATATAGTATAAATATACATAATGAAAATATTTGAAACACTTTCTAATTTAAAAAAGATAAATATACTCTTCAACTTTGCGATTTAGGTAAATATATCTCTCCTTACAAAGATGTTGTATATATAATTCACTACTTAACAAATAGCGTATATTTATCCTTTTCATTAATAAATATATATTTGTAGAAGTAAAAAACTCCTAATAATAGTTTTTAAACTTCATAAATGTCATATGGCTGGCTTGGAATATTATCTCTCATTTTTTTAACCTCAAACTCGACCCCAATAAAAGAAAAATTCTTCTGTTCAATCATAAAATAAATTTGAATCGGGTTTGAATAGAAGAGGGATTATATATATTTTTTTAGTTGGGTTGGGTCCGGCAAGGTAAAAAAAAAGGGTAAAATAATTTTTTAAAGTCACATGATATTTTTGGAATTTAACACCACACTTAGATTTTTTTTTCTAATTCGATAAATATAAATTTATTAAATTAAAATAAATAATAGTAATTTATTTATTAGACAAGGAGATACATATATACTATTTATTGCACGCGCCGGCGTGATATACGTGAAACACCCTGTGAATGGGTCTCAATGGTTCCGGTGAGAAGAATGTTTTATGGACTAATTTTTTATTTTTATATTGCTCGGTAAAGTAAGAAAATAAAATTGCCCGGGAGAAGACGGCGACAGCACGTCAGCTGGGGAGCTGCGCGCACAGGCGCATATTGACAGGAGGCCGCACTAGCGTTGGCACGCCGACGACGCAGCAAGGCAGGCCACCGTGCACGCACGCTGCTGCGCCAGGCCTGCTGACAGGGGTGCAGCTCGCCTATTTAAGCAATTTTTTTCAAAGTCTCTTTTTCACTCTTTTTTTTGAATTTCAGAGTTAAAACTGGGTTCTCTCATGGAGAACATATGGTTAATCTTAGAGGGATTATATCCAAGTTTCATATTATCAAATTAAAGCTAGAATCGAGTAAGGATTATCATGTGAAGGACGTCTAGCTCGCGTTGGTTACATTGATTGTGGTTTTGCCATGGTTTTTCTGAGAGAGGAGCGTATGGGAGTGGTGTATATGTATTGTTTCCTTCGTCTAACAGAAGGTAAGGACTGTACACTCTCTGCCATTAAATTGAAAGTTTTACATTTATATTGAAACAGCTATCAACCTTGAAAATATTTTTCGTTTGTTGTGTTGTGAACTGTTTTAAGTGGCCGTTGAGTTGTGGATATTGTGTTTGTGTATTGGAGATGATTATTGGAAGGATGATTGAAGTATAGTCTGAGCTTATTAAATCACTTACGAGGTATGTTAAGGCAAACCTCTTCGGCAAGTTTTCATTGATACGACTTGTTATTTATCATAGTACTCGTGGACATGATGATTTGTTGTTGGTTAGCTGCTGAAGTTGGAACATAAAGATTGTAAGCTTCCCTTGCTGGGATTTGCCTCGCTAGTTATTGCCTTTGTTAGAAGCAAAGATAAAAATCTTCTCGTGGTAAATTGTTGTCTCTTAATTGGCTATTGATAACTTGTTACCTTACCGATGCCTTAAAGGCTTGTTTTTAGATACTTAGTACGTACATATTGTTATTGACAACTCGCAAGCTAGTTGGCACCGTGAAACCAAGTGGTTGTGGACGCTTAACCATGATATTGCTTACCTTCAAATCAGTAATACATCTTACCTACAAAACCACTTTATGATGAGCATATATTGAAGCTCTATGCATTACTTGTCTATTATAACTGCCTATAAGGCTATTGTAGTTAGCTGCTTAGAATTTCTATCATGACTATTAACAGCCCTGTTATTAGATTAGGCATAGAAACCATTCAGATTGGTCGCCTATAGTATATTGCTTGTGCACAAGCTATTAGAGTATTGTTATGCCGTCAAAGAAATTATGTTCACTATCATGATTGGTTACCTTAGACATATTAGCTATTGTGGCTGGCTATTGGGCTATATAGGTTAGCTGCATGGTGCTACACCCTATTGTTAATGATCTTAGAGTTTGATATGACCTACGAATTATCGTATAGATCGCTCAGAGCCACACTTCTTGCTTCTAGGCTAGCTATTCCTACAATTGTCTTTTACTTTAAGTTAGCTATGGAAACATGAGTCATACCTATCAAATGTTATACAGGTCTTCCAAGGGGCTAGTAACAGCTGTGTGATGCCTATGGGGCTATGCTTCATTCACAGAGCGACATGATGTCTAAATGACTATATTGAGGCCTGCAAAGCCTTATTGGAGTCGGTGCCCTTACGGACTTCCTTGATGCCTAGAATGGCATTGTTGCTCTTTAGTGGAGCATTGTGAGCTCGAGTTATAGATATATGAGTCTTGTGAGCTCGGAGTGCAGCTACATGAGCCTTGGAGTGCTTCGAGATACAAACATATGAGCTATATGCTCAAGATATAGATATAGGTTTGTGTGCTTATATCCAAGTGGCTTGAGGGGCTATACACAGATACATGTTGATCGCCATGAAGGGCTAGTTGCGTTGAACTATAGAACAACATACCTGATACATGTTGACCGCCTATGAAGGACTAGTTACAGTGGAACTACAGAACACCTATGGGCTGCAGTATTGCCAATAGATATATAGATTGAGATGTATTTGCCAGGACTTACTGGGATTCAGGCAGGTTTTTGTTTGTTGTTTGTACTGCCAATGCTTATGGGGCTCATATTAGGTTCTTATTTGATTATTGATTGTTTAGCTTACAATATTGATTAATGAGATTTTATAGGTTATCTTCTGATTCTTATAGATGATTACTTTCAGTATTTTCTATCAGCTTCAATTCCAGCTTATTATTGTCTTACATTGCATATTGCAATTGATGCTCCGAGTCTGAGGATGTTGCACTCTTGCCTGCAGGTTCTGTCCAACAGGCACAGAGACCTCCACAAAGCAATTTAGACTCACAGCAGAGTGATCAACCTCTTTCTTCGGAGTTGCTATATCAAAGCATTCTGTCGTTTGCTGTACAGTTTATGAGTAAATTAACGCCCTGTCCCAGCCAAGTATATACTATTTAGAGGCTTGCAGACTATGGGATTATATAGAAGTATGCTTCTGGTCATGTTGGTCTTGTTGTTTTGTATCGATAGTCAGATGGCCTTAATGGCCCCTGTATATACATGTTTGCTTGCAACTTTATTTAATCTTATACCACGTGGTCTAGCTCGCCTCCACAGTAATTCTGCGATATTAGACAGCACCGTGGTCTTATCGGTCCACATAGAATGTTGTTGTCATTGTGAACTGTTAATAATTGAACATATGAGATGTTGTAGTGCGGTCTTGCTGACCAAGGGCTTCTATAAACCAAGATATTCTTGTTCATTTGCTTGATTATATGTTATTGGTATGCATCGTAGATATATAAGTCCAGCCTAGATCGGTTCAAGGTCCAAGCAGCGATCAGTGCCGCTTACCTCTCAAGATGGGCGTGACAATATGCACCACTTTTAACAAGGAATATAACCGCTTCAAAATGACAAAGTTAAAAATATGAGTTTCCCTTTCCTTTTTAATATTTTTATAATCGTAATCATACCAAAAAAATAGTGAGATAACAAGTGATGATTAAACTAAACTAGTAATAGCATAAGAGCATGTTTGCTATTTACATGATCTTATGCAGGTAACTATAATACACACATTATTATACTTCATATTGAGTATCCAAAATAGAGGGGCGGATCTACCATTGAAGTTATAGATTCGACGTAACCCACTACTTTGACTCGCACTTACATTTGTGTTAATAACCTATCCCCAAACCCACTATTCTAATCTTGAATCCGCCTGGTAATACACAGATTTAATGTGGGCACTGTAAATACAGAACAGAGGAACTTGATCCATTTTGCTGCCTATTTCAAAACACAGAAAAAATGGAGAAGAAAGAGGAATTTATTCTATTATATATTGCAGTGTGAAACACTGAACCTGGCTCAAGATTGACTTTGAAACTCATAAGGAGTTTCTCATGGGAACAAAATAGTTGTATATTTCAAAAATCCAAAAGAGCCTACTGATTCTATAAAGATGTACAATTATTTGTCTTCACTTTTCCCAGCTTGCAATCTCACTGGGTTTGTGTAGTAAAGAGTAAAGAATGCATTCAAGTAACTGCCCTGTTAGCCATCGTGGGGTGTGTGGTGGATTGATAGAATTCCGCCCATCCTTAACCAGAGGTTTCGATTCAAATCTCTACGAAAGGAGAACCCCTAATAGGGAGGGAGCTCTATCCCCTAATGGGTCTTATACAGCGACCTGATTAGTCGGAAACCAAGGCTGGGCACAAAAGCAAAAAAAGAAAAACAACTGCCCTATGAATCAACTTCACTTAACATGTCCTCTGGTAAAACTTCAGGACCACATCAGAAAGAAACCGTGCAAAACTTTATTTTTTAAATCTATTTCTTTTCTTCAAGTTCTAACTTTCTTCTTCCAATTCTTCCACTTCAGAAGTTGTGGAAGCAATGTCACCATCAGGGGTTGCTTCTGGAGGTGCATCCATATCGTCGTTTTCTGCAGGCTTGGAGTCTGAATTTTCAGCCTTTTTCTGCAAGCTCCAGTACATAATGCTTGCTGTGAGTGTCAGCATCATCTTCTGGTTCACCTGAGTGGTAAAAGATGATTTAGTTTCGAGAAATAGAGTTCATTACATGATATGGTCCCTTGAAGTTTGATAACCAAGAAATTATCTAATTGACATGAAGCAAAGTGGCAATGGCTGTGGTATTACACGGCACTAATAAAAATGCTCGACTACAATCGAGTTTTTAATTGCATCAACGAGCTCCTAAGTCCATTAGAAGAACTGCAAACATCTCTTTCTCGATATGAAATACTAGCTGTAAACAAGAAATATAGATGACTAATCTCATAGGTATTATCTTTACCTAGATTAGACCATATAAGTGTTAATGTGAGTGACCATCTCATCTAAAAGCTTAAGTTGTTAGAGAGCACACTTTTATTTACTTGATTATATTCTCAACACTAAGCATGTCGACTTTTCATGGAATTCACATGAAGGGTTCTTCTGAACGCATCCGAGTTTTCTCATTTTAAGTGGAACTGGAATCTATCAAATGATCCTGTGATCCTAGTATGAAGCAAGTGTAATATAATATGCACTGCCAAAAACTCTGTTCAGCTTATCAAACAGCCCCTAGTTAGGAATATGGACTCTGTATTGTGAAGTATCTATACAGCAAATATAAAGAACTAACCACAGGATGTCTATTAGGTGTCACATCCAGTGCAAGCCTAAGCGCGCAATTTTTTTTCAATTCGATCTCTTACCTCTATTATATCCTCTGGCAATAAAAGATGGAGCACCCAAGTTTCAAAAGTACACTGATTGTATAAGTTGCATTAAGCTTCTTGCTATCCTCATCTGCAATGGATTCAGAGACATCAGTAGCCTTCTTCAACCCAGAGCAAAAGATAGTTCTTTTTTACTGGGGCAGGTTCAAGCGCCACGGAACTCTTTACATACTGTGTTATACCCTTGGTCACAAGGCCCACCTACCCACCCTTGGCCCACGGCACTTTAACGTCTGAGGGGGAAAGAATTTCGGTTGATATATTTTTGTCCTAACAAAACAAAAGCAATCTCAGAATGTCATGCAGTAGAAACTGATGATAGTAGGTCAAAGTTTTGTTCATCACCTTAAAGCTTTTTGACGAGATTTTCTCCCTACACTCTTCACTTTACTGTTTGCCCAATTTAGTATGTCAACATCTGTTATCTCCTTTCCAAGGGCATGAAATTTCAAGTTTTTCAACAGTTGGAGCATCGAAAACCTCATTAACTGCCACAAAAAAGCTGGGAGAGAACAAAATGATTTTTACATTTCAACTCGTAAAATTATAATTAAAAGCATAACTATTTTGAGATACATTGTTAAATGATTATGGTGTAGACCATCGTCGTTACGAGAAAGAAAAAGTGCTAATTTGCATATATTGAACAGAAGAAAAGCTTTTATATGCAAACCAACATCTATTTAATCAGGCTAACCATGCTATCAAAAACATAACGAACCAAATCAAAACCTGAATAATAACTAGCTCAAAAGCTACTAGCTTAGTGGATCGCAAAGTTAACAACATTGCAGTTTTGATGCATCCAAACTCAGTATCAGACTATGAGCACCATCTTTGACCTGTTGTACAAATTGGAACTCAAACGTTTTCTGTAATCCTTAGGAACATGTGAAATGCGTAAATAAGATAGCTTTGATCAAGCATAAAACATGAATATTTAAGTAACAAATGTTGCACATAACCTGTGAAAAATGTCCTATATTACACTGGGATAGCATTTTGCAGGTGTTATTTATACAAAAAAATGAAATAGGTAAGTTTACTTTAGGTAACTTGGGAATAAACTGAGGTTCAGATAGTATCATATTACCTAGAATGAGCTTCTTGTTTCCTTGTACAATATCATTTCCAGCTACATTTACAAGGGAGAAATTCATTTCTTTTACCAATGCTTATTAATTTTTGGTTGCAATTCTCAACTTTTCTAAACGGCATCTTAATTGTGGTTTTGTTGCTTGTTTCAATTAACTAATCTCAGTGAAATTTTGTCCAGTACCTCCAAAAGGACCCACCTGTACAGGAAGATATTACTGTCAAGCAACATTTATGGAGTCCAACATATATCAATAAAAAAGCAATAACCCACCCAGTTCGCAATGTCCTCAAATAAATTATTGACATAAGTATCAATTCCAAGACTGTTAATCCACAACCGGAAGCATCTTTCTTCTCGAGAAGTTTCAGCATCATCCTCCATCATCACAGCAAAAGACAACTTTTTGGTATCCGCTGTCAATCCATTCCTATACCAGAGTAAAACTCACTTATAGATGGAGAAAGTAGACAAAATAAGAAAGCATAATTCCACAAAGGAGAGGTCACATAATTCCAAAATAAGTGATGATATCCAATTGCATATTCGTGACAAAAGAGGTGAAACATGTAGTTATGCATTAAGAATCACATAAAAATGAACATCAGCTTTAGGAAAACAAGATCCTGTGATAACTACTTCATATTCACCAAGAGAATTGATCAAATTATAGAATTGGCTTCATATAAACATTTAGCTTACATGTGTGCTTCCGTTGCTGCATATTATTGGAAACCCAATCAGTTTCAACTTCTCTTACCAAACGAAATCAGATCACTAGAAGATGGGAGATCGATTCCTGAAGTGAGGGTGCTTATTGTATGTCGCTTTAACAACATTGGATATCTTTCAATTGAAAGCGCTAAAAGACAACTTTTGTTTGAAAACATTGCTGATGTAGATTTTGATTTACACACTTATGCACAAACATGTCATGCAGTTGAAGAAAGTAAAATGAAAGATATTAAAGAAACAAGAATTAAGATTTAAGCATAAACAAAATCGCTGAATTGAGTACTCCTCGGAAAGGTGACAAGGAAACTAAATCTCTAATATATACTGAGCATGAATAACTTTTGAGTGTGGCTTGCTTGATTGTTTCAATGTGCTGTACCTCATCTTTCTAGTTCTAAACATTTTTCTTTGTTGCTACATAGCTTGGCATCCATTTCTAGAATTGTCACTAAAGAAGTACTCAAATACACTTTATGCACAAGTAAAATTAGGTTTCGTCATTCAAGATTTGAAATAGTATTCGACCAAAAAGTTGGAGTTGACACCCGTTATAAATTCATTCTAACTAAAAATTGTACCAGAAAAATGTTTAACTTCAAAAGAATGCACATAGGAACTACAACAAATTTTATATGTACCGAATAGTTGGAATATTATCAATGAATAATTCATTATCTTTCTATGGAAATCTTCTTAACTAGTCAGACTTGGACACCAAACTCACAAGACGGGCGAGCCAAAAGATTGATGTACATTATATTAAACCTACAATGTTCCGCTATCAAGCTACCAAGCCTCGTATCCATGATCTTCTGCCGGAAGGGACACTAGTGAAGCATTACTCTAGCTTAACAAACACCAAGCAAGCTCAAGTAGCTCAAGAGTGTCTAGGCTTGTTCAATCCCTTCAGCTTGAGGAGTTTTAGCCAAATATCTTTGCAGTGCAGTGATTATGAACATGATTTCAAATACTAAAATTGAAGTGAAGGATTGGGCGTCACTCAAAAAGTTACTCAAAGATAGAACAATATCAGGCTATTGGATGAAATGCTTAATCTGACCTGTGTTGAAATATTTGTGCAACGAATGCAAGATTTAGATTTGCAGATCCCTCAACAATGTCCTTTGAAGTAACATATCTTTTGCAATCTAGTTTTTCTGCTTGCTCAATAATCAAGTTTGCTCTTTCAGTTGGATCGTCTATTTCTAATGTGTTAATATCATGTTCAGGGTGCTAGAGTATTCAGCAAATGAGCATAGGCTTCCCATCCTACAAGTAAATATAGAGAACCAAACCAGATTATCGGAATAGATTTGGAAAATTCCTTAGATTTCCAGAGACACTAACGATTAGAGTGGTTAATATTCCTGTGGGTACAGTTCAACTCTTTATTGGAGAACAGTTTAAGTAATCAGTCTTTAACAAAATACGCCAAAATATCTAAACATTTCAGCAAAGGAAGTAGATGATAATAGTAGAACAAAGCATATAGCTGCTTTTGCAAGTTCTAATAGTAAGGATGAGAGTAGTAGTAGTTCTAAACTTGTGCCGGAGTTAATAATAGCGCAGCAAATTTGATGGCATGTAAGAAATATTGACAGTAGTAGGAAGGTTATCTTTGAACCAGCGATTTTATACTTGACACCATAAAACTTATCTGCTTGTTCTACATTGTAGGACATAAAAGGAAAATAGAGGAAGAAGGAAAAACAACGCAAAAAGAGCCACCGACTGTGTGAAAAATGCAGCAAAGACTACAGTTAAATTATCTAATTCCAAATTTATTAAACAAGCATCTGGTCATGGAATGTATTTAGGTGTTAAAATGCCTGTTGGGACAAAAGATGGGAAAGAAGAATGTTATGCTGCATATGAATGTGATTGGAAGCTCTGGGATTATTTTGCAATATATACTAACAAGAATCCAAGTGTAAACTTTCTTTGAAAATTGACAAACACCCATATGAATATAATGTCACCAATTCCTTCAAAGGTAATGTCATAACAACAGGCACAAATTTCTTACCTTCAAATCACTTGAAAAATTTGTAACCTCCTTCTTGTAGCCTGCTTTTTTAAGATGGAAATTCATCCATTTCATAAAACCTTTTCTTGGAGATAAACTCATAGCCCTACTTCCTGCAAATGTTACTGCTATTATGTAATCACATCGGACATTAAAGTGCACAAAACTTTTGACAGAAGCACCAAAGAGTAAAAGCCTAAAACTATTGGTAAACCTTGCTATCTTCCACCAATTCCACAAGTTGCGAGTTTTCTTCAGATTGAGATCAGCTAGTAATTGTATCTGATTTGCCACAACAACAATATAGAAAAGAATTGGTGGAATTCCAATGTATCGGACAAGCACATGGACAAAGTATAATAGAAATAGCAAATACCTTGATAATTTGAGAAATCAAACCCAACCAGATGAGGCTAAGTAGAATAACAAAATCAAAAGAAACTTCAGCAGCTTGGTATTGATAATAAGATGTTACATACAGTGTACCCTAGTAATAACTACCATAGATTTCACATACTCTGTTTCGATTAAACTCTGCGTGCCAATATTAACTACCGTGCAACCAATGGTCTTCGCAGAATTGAGGCAAAGGGTGTGATTCTCATTCTTTCCCATGGATTAAGAACCTTTAGTATTGATGGCACGCTCATCTATTGTGTTAGGGACAGCAACATTTATGAGCTTACTGCAACAAATGATTTAGTTAAATGAGTCAGCTTACATGCATGGGAAATTGATTAAGTGGAAACATGAATGTCCTAGAACATAATCATAAATGTATCCTTTACACTTACCAAAGAAGAACACCATCCTTTGCAAGATCAAACAGTTGATTGGTAGATGGATCTATCGGAAGGAAATCCTTCAAAAATGGGTCATCTCTGAGAAAGCTGTTGATGTGGGCAACATATGAGGCCCTTTCAGATTCACTAATGGTGTGACGGAGTGTGGTTGTGGTTGCCTTGAGGAAAGAGGAGGAGGCTTTTAATCACCCCAATTCTTGCTGTAGCTCGTGCTTGTAGATTTAGATATGCCTAACCAGCAAAACACAAACTTATGGTAATTTCTCTTCCTCCACCTTAAAACTTCTGTTCAACCTCTGACATAAGCACCTTATAAAATAAAGACAGAAACAAAGAAACAAAGGGGAAAAGAAAAGGATAACCAACAAGAGACACAGAGGAGTGCATCCTAATCTCGCACGCCTACCCAATTCAAAAGACTAATAGCCCCCTATTTGAAGATAGGTCGTTAAACTACAACCAAGACTTTCACCTAAGATCCATGTTGCATTCATTTCATACAACAGTAAAAAAATCATGATAATGATTCAAAGAAAGCAAAGTTAGTGTCTGGCATACATATCAGAGTCTCACAAACCTCTGAACCTCTACTCTAGCCATGACATTTAAGTTTATCAATTCAACTCTTCTTCAGAGCCCAAAGTTGTTCATTCTTTCAAATTACCAAACAGTATTTGGAGTAAAAGTTGAATAAACAATTATGCAATGAATTGTCTCACACTCACCCGAAGGAAGGATTCAAAATCAATTTCTTCAGTCATGTCAGAAGATGACTCGCTCAATATTGCCTTAATATCATCCCCACTTAGAATATCTCGGAAGGCCTTTGGTTTGATCACAGGTGGTAGATCTCCAAGGTGACCTTTCCCAGATTGATTCCTTGCAGATAGGAACTGTAACAAATTTAGGCTAGCGTGTCAAAATGAGAAATACAGTCATATGCTGCAGCAAAATATAAAAACATATACTCTCTCTCGTTTCAATTTGTTTGTCAACTTTCCTAAACTGCTTTCAAAAAGAATGTTTTTCCTTTCTTCGCAACCCTTTAATTTCACTTTTCATATGACATATTAATTTAAGACCATAAGATTAAAGGGCACTTTGATATATTCGCATATTTTTAGCTTAAGACCACAAGATTCAAAAGTGTTCTTTACTTTTCTTAAACTTCATATCAAATTAAAACCAAACAAATAAAAAAAACCTAATATAATTAAAAATATTAAAAATATTTTATTTTTTTTATTTTTGTATAATGTTGTCCAGGATGAGATTAAATAGAGAGATATGATCTGTGAGGATTCATGTAGCCAATCCTGTTACTGTTTGGGATTGAGGCGTACTTGTTCTTGTTGTTGTATAGTATGTCAAAAGGAGAAACTAATCATCACATAATACTCTATCGACAAGGTGCATTCTCTTACTCAAATATATAATAACAACAACAATTTTAGTTATAGCCTCAATTCCATACTAATTGAGATTACCTATATTACCATTCATACAGGGAGAAGTTAGCATTCTGGATTACAGGTCTGTATAACTCAATAGCTTCAGCACAGACCCTGTATTTGTATTAAAAATCCACTTAATATGTATAAATAACTAATCAAAGAACCCAACAACATCCCTTTTTTTAGAATCTAAAACTCATAAATTCAAAATCCTACCCTCCGTCTCTGATCTATCAAACATTTCTATTCTCTTACTCAATTATAACAAGGAAAGCAAAGAAAGAAAGGTTAACGTACGTTGGTATTGAGGCTACGCAGCTCGACTTGAGTGAATTGACTCTGAAGCCATTGATCAGAAACAAGAACACCGACAAAACTAGACATTTTTCCTTCTTCAAAGATTTTCGCGAATCAATCACCACTCTACCTGAGCAGAAAACTGAAATTCCAAGAAAAAATACGTCAAACCCAGAAAGAAAAAACCAATATGACAATGCAGATTGAGATTATTTCACCATTCAATCACCCCAAAAAAAAACGATCTTGATGAGTATAGTAAACCTATTTTGGCATGCAATTTTTCTATAAAAATTAAACTAATTGGCGAAGAAATTACCAACCCTTTTACGTAAAATCAGATGCTCGTGGGGAAAGATGAAAGAGGAATCATTTTACGTAGATCTCAGCGTGCATATTTTTATTTTATTTTTTGCTAGAAAGAAAAAAATGAGAGGAGAAAATGCTATTTGTTGGAAGAAAACAGGGGAGGAACTATAATGATAATAATAATAATATATGTGTGTGTGTATAGTATATATATATACATACATATATATATATATATACATACATATACGTATAGATAATTAATTGCGAACCGAGCAATGTATTTGATGGCAAGTTTAAAAGTTATAAACTTAAAATTTGATTTCGCCCGAGTTTCGAAGAGTGAGCTTTTGAAATATTAACTCTTCTTTTTTTTTTAAAGTTAATTTATTTTTTATGGAAATTAGTTCCCTATCAAGAGAGAAAAACTTTAAGGGGTCATTTGATATGCGAGTCGGGATAAGCACGAATATCCTATCGATTATTTTATCTCACCTTATATGGGATGGTAATTTCATTATTTTAGTATAAATGATAAAATATTAATAAAAGAACTCTGAGATTAGCTAATTCCTTAGATCAAACGTAGAATAAAATTAATCTCAAATTTTATCACAAATTATTATTCTTATTGCAATGGACAAATAATCCTTAATAATTTATTAGTCAAGCCCTTCAAAAGCGGAGTTTTAATTTTAAAAAATTAATATGTTGAGTTTCACCAAGAGAATTTTTCGAACTTTAATATAATATCTGAAAATTTCACTTGTAAAAGCTTTGACTTGAGTTTTTCAATGTTTAAGTAGATTTTTTCTGTATCAAAAGAGCAGTCAAATTTGATTAATTTTGAAATGGTAGCTAACTTTATTAACTATGTAAAATGAAAATTTGCCCATTTTCTTCATACTTCTCCAATGGAGTTGTGAAAATATGCCAAGACTCCAACTAAGAAACCAAAATAGTATAATTGAAAATATATCCCAAAATTGTGATTACACCTTAGAACAAAACAAAAAAAAAAAAATAGAGGGAGACTCGAGGAAATTACAACAAAGTGAAAGTTTCGATACTTAACCAATTGAGCTACTAAGATATCCCGAACATAAGTAAAGTTAGAGGCCATTGTGAGCATAACCATCAATTTACTATGGTCGACAACTATCTGTACTCAACAATGTCCACTTAAAACTTCCCACAAAAGTGAAATCTGGGTACATGATCACTTTCCAGGAACACAAACACAAAGTGAGGATATTCAAGATTATAAAATATAGATACCATTTTACAAGAATCTATCATGGTGACAAAGACAAGCTACACAACACACTCTTTAATCAAAATACTGAAGCCAGCTATTAGAGTTGATGATAGACAGAAAACAGATGTGTATGCTATCATTACTAGGTGTTCTTTTGCTATCAGAATGTGACACAGTTTGGTCAACTGACAGTACTGGCTTCGAAGATTCTGATTCTCTTCCAGCAACCGATCAGATTCAGCAGCAGTTTTTCAGATTGACCCTTAAGAGACTCAGAATTTGCTTTCTGAGATTGTACTCCTTTTCTTTGCCTCGGATTCCGATTCCAGCTGCTTTACCTGTTCCTCAAGGAGGAGATTTCATCCCTTAGGGTACTGGCCTCGTTCTTGCTGTTGTCCAATGCGCGATCCTGCTTCTTCACAGCCTCCATGGTCTTCCTTAGTAAACGAAGCTCCCTTATGTAATGGTGTAGCCTGTCAATCATCAGTCCGAGGAATAGAGAGAATCCTGCAAGAAATTAAAAACATTTGCTTTGGACCCGTTATGCAAAAACTTGCTTCAAACAGATGATGACTAAAGCATGGGATTCAATTTCACCAGACAAATCTTCTTCATTACACATGTAAATAAGATGTCGAGGCAGGGTGTCATTATTAGATCATATATTTGAATAAGATAACATATATCACTCCTGGAACCTTTAAGGATTTAAAAATAAAGTCCGCAACTACTTAACCAGAACTGAAGACTCTCTTTGTCATACTCCTCATGGCTGGTGCTTGAGCACCTTTCTCTCTATTCAGGTTTATGGTGGAGGGAGGGAACATTTGCTGTTCAGCAGAAGATAGCAGGGCTGATGTAGATCAACATGTGACACCTACAACCTATGTTACACAAATTGCTTATGGGCTCATATTAGGTAGGGTGTTGTAGATGTGCCACAATTTTTGCTATTCTAGTGTATCTAGCGACCCATAACGGCATCGACACCTTTATTGCACCTGTTCTAAATGGGTATGCCAGCAGCAGATGAAGGAGCCTACTGCTCAGTACCACAAAAATGCCTTCAATAACAAATGCCTTGCAGAGCCTAAGGTAAATACTGTTCCTAAAGCACCACACCCTTCATGTATGAGCATACAAACAAAAACACTTCAGCATCCAGACTGAGCTGATTACGTCATGGGTGGATAGACCAAGATTGACCATTAGCTGCATGCTATACAGCGAAAATCGCGGACAGTACACTAAAGTTTCATCTTGGCCACCCCTACATAGATAATGAGATTCCACATAAATACCACGAGAGGATGCACCCATGAGATTCCTATTAGTACAGAAGATGGTTTGTGCCTTAGATGTAAAGCATCTGTAAACTAATATTAATGCCTCCTTACACCACTGCATCATGGACGGCTTCACAGCAAAAGCAACCAACCTTATAAGGGGCTTTAGTTTTTCAAATCTTTTCTAGTGCGGCATCGTATTCCTAAGTGGATTGGTTGTCTATCAATGCCTGATTAAACCACCAAAGTTGCAACAATTTGATGGGAAGGGCAACACGGACAACACATCCTAATTTGTCGAAACTTGCAGCAATGCTGGTATACATGGCACAAGACGTGGCATGCCTGCTATCAAATCCTGTAATGCTTATACTCACTTGAAAACTCTGTTATAGGCGCACTCCACCAGTAGACGCCTGTCCCAATAACCTTGGAATATCAAGGGCTTACCGGGATTGAATGTTTGATTCCTTAGCTGAGCTAATCATTTAGATGCAGAATCTGAGCTAATTGCTCACTTTACTGCCTTAAGTGTAATACTACAGGCCAAAATATATTGCAATCACCTGTGAACATCATTCACCACAGTTCTCTACAAACTCCCAAAAGAGGGACACACCAGAAGATGTGCGAGTAGAAAAGGAAAAGGTGTAATAACAAGCAGACGAGGTCTAAACATATCAGTCATAGTTAAGAAGAACTACCTCCATCTTGTAAAAATCCATAAGTGACTCCAATTCTCTAGTATTTAAGTCTCCAATAATATCATGTTTTAACAAGATTAGGTGGAAACAACAAACATGTGTCTTGCTTTTCACTGTTTAACACAGTATAAAAAAACAAAAACTTCCGTTGTAACCTTATAGTGATAATCAAATCAAAACAACAAAATTTTGGATTGTTGGGGTTTGTGAGGGGGCTAGTTACATAGTACCAGCAGCATGAAAGAAAGTTTGTATTGTGCTTGGTGGTAGCTTGAAGCACATACTGTTTCCTGTTTTATACTTGCATATGTCAGCAAGCGTAAAAGATAAAGTCAAGATTCTGATAATTTTATCTCCACCCTTGCTTGAAGAAGTGCATTGCAAGGAAACTTCATAGAACCAATGACTTTTAACGAGATGAAAGAACTTTTCGAGCAGAAGCACAACAATTCTTCAATTGAACTGCTGCTCAGGCATGATTCAGATCCACCTCAAACTAGATGTCCTAATGATACTCTTTTCCCCATTCTCCTCTTAATAATTTGTCCTATTAACACTCTTTAAGCCGGTGTTCATAAATCTTCTCCTTACACTTTCCCAATCAAACAATCGGTGTGTTTAGTTTTAACTGAAGAGATCCACATTCCAGCAACTCTACACGTTCCCTTAACGAGTTTGATACAACATGACTGTCTATAAGACATTCCCATCTAGAAATATATTTTTTTTTTATTTAAGAAATCTCTAAACCAGGTTGGATTTAGAATTTTATCAATGGGTGCAAATTATTGTTGCACCCACTACTACTTTGCGGCTGATGCGAATTCATTCAGGGAGGAAGAATCTTTCCAAGGGGAGGTCTTTAGTACAAGAGAGCTTGGAACCAACGAAAGCTAATTTGGAGCTATGAACACATGGTTATAGTTTGGAACGATGCTTGGAGGATTTAACTTGTAACAGGCGAAACTTTAAGAAAAACAAAGAAAACACCTCCTTAGAGATTCCATCATATCCCAACTGGAAGTTATCGCATCTAATCTTAAAGCATTTCTAGTCATCAGAAAGTAGCCTTAAGATGCTAACGTAACCAGCGTGGGTTTGGAGATCTAGCAGAAGCAGAACAATTGAGAAGAGATGTGAACATGTCTCTCCACATGTGTTCGTCTGGCCAACTCGTAGCCTCCTGGGCAATGTGCAAAGTCCAATGTCTTATATAATACCTCAATGGACGTAGGATCATAGTACTTCTATGAATCAATAGATCTCATTGTGATTAGCAAAGAGATTTGGATGAACTTAAGGTTGGTGCCAAACATTAGCTTGAAGAAAACCCTCTCCTGAGGTATTGGGCATCGTCGACTGCCCTTCTTTCGTTCTACTTTGAAGCTTACTTGGATTTCTTTGAAATACGATTCCTCTATGAGTTTCCCTCAATACTTCCTTTATGCTGCGCTCGAGTCTGCGTGAATCTTCATTACTTGCTTGTATTAATTTGGTATTGAATTCTTACTCGGGTCCTTCTTCTCTAGTTCTTATTTGGTTCTGATAATTTCACTGATTAAAGTAAAGATTCAAGCCCCTAATGCTTGGGTCTGCATTCTAGATATTTGATCATCAATAATACTACATAACCGCCACCATTTGTTTTTATTTTTGCTGTTTGCTTTAAGCTCCACCCTATGTACATCAGTGGCAGTGAAGTCCAGTATAAATATATATATTTCCTTAAAATTATTTAACTATAATACAGCCAGTCAAAGGCAGTGTTGCAGTGACACCTGCTGCCTAAAACTAAATCTGCCTCGAATTCTTACCTTTTGTACTGGAAATTGACTGGAACTTGAGAACTAGTAACCAAGGGTGCCATGAATAGAGATTCTGCTAAACATACCTAAATGTTCCAATTAACTAAATCGTAGCATCACACTCGATACTAATAAGAAATTCTATAAACAACTCATATAAAACACTGAAAAAATGCAATTAGAAACATACCCATGAACTAATCATAAATGAACTTCCACAAACAACTCAAAAAAAACCCAGAAAATAGCAAGTAGAAACATACGCATGAATCAATCATAAGAACAAATTCGAACCAAACAAAACCCAAAAGAAGTTTCAAAATTGCAAAGCAAATATACCCATAAGAGCAGCTTCAAGAATTTGATGGGCAAGAAGGATTTGATCAGTTGGATTAACAGAATCAGCAGGGCGAGACTGTACTTAATAGAGTAAACAGAGGCGCAATCATGATCACAAGAACAGTGGCTGCTACAGATTTAACGACCAACGGTCCACTTCCTCGTTTAACACGGTCAAGGGTCATGATTATCAGTTTCCTCAAGTGGGTTCTGAAGAGAAACAGCAAAATCAACGCCATTTCCTCCAAGAACACCACCATGAACAGAAGCTGCACTTGTGCTAGCATTTTGATAGACCAAATTAACTGCTTGTTTTTCCCTTTTTTGAACTGAAGATCCCCCAAAAGGGTTTTTCCCTACTTAGAGTAGAAGAATTTGTGCAAGAAAATTGCTAGAAAAAAGCTGATTTTGGGTGGAAATAGGGGTTGATTTTTTTCAGAAAACGGTGAGTACACAGTGTACAGGTGGTAATTGTTTCCTGAATATACACGGTGTTTTTTCGGTCACGCGGCTTACGCCTGCAAAGACTTGTATGGAAAAAAGTAGCGTCGGTAAGGCCTATCGTTTTATCAAATTTTTCACCTAATATATTTAAGATTCTAAAATTAAAATTTATTTTTAATATATTTTATATTTTTTTAGTTTTTTATTTACTTTATTAAACTTTGCGTAAAATAAAAATTCACTAAATAAATTAAAATAAAGAGAGTAATATTTAAAAGAAATTTTCTTTGTTTCTGTATTTTTTGGATACAAAGAATTGTATATAAAAAATATTAATAAAAGAATATATTTGAATAGATATTTATTCAATAGCATAAATTTAAAATTGTTGATATATATATATATATATATATATATATATATATATATATATATATATATATATATATATTGATTAAGAAATAAATAATGAATGTAATCGGTTATTTATATAAATAATTCAATATTAAAATTATTATTTTTAGTAGTATTGTTATTGTTCCTTGATTTTCCAAGCAATATTTGAAAACAATAGTTGTCTGACTTAAATTTTGCCAAAAATATCAAAGCAAAAGATCACTCGCAACCTGGGATAAAAAAAACCTCGACATTTCACCATCGACAACATACAATCAAGTTGTTATTTTGGGTGTCATGCTTTATATTTATATACTATTCTTATACATATATATACAGAATTTCAATTGAAATATTCAAATACCAAACACCCACACAATTTTCTACCTAGATCCGCCCGGCTTCAAATAAACGCTTACTAGTAATAGTTTATATAATCTGAATAATTATTTGAATAACGAAGAAGGCATTTACTTATCATTAGTGTCAAGTGCATCTTATATTAAAGAGAAATTCTGAAAACTTGGAAGTAAATTCTTTATTAAGAATATAAAATTTATTTAAGTCGAAAATAAAATCCTAAATTATAAATTTATGCAATTTATATTATTATAAACTCATACTTTTGTTGCTGTCATTAAAACATTTCTTTTCATAAGTTTGAATACAACCCATAAAAGTTTGCTCTTTTCTTTTGGGGGTGGCAATGGCAAGACCACCTTTAAATGTCCTCTTTTTAGGGAAGGCAAGACCTTTAAATATGATATATACTTAGTTTCGTTTATTTTTATTTGTTATATTTTATTTTATAAAAATTAATTTGACTAATTTTTATTTGGAAATTAAATTAGATTAATTTATTATTTTAAATTTAGATATTTAAAATATTATGTTGTACTTTTTCATATTAATATGACAAAAATATATATCTAATTAAAATATTAGTCAATTTTATATAATTTGACTCGTAAAGTGAAATGTAACAAGTAAATGCGAACGAAGGAAGTATATATATATATATTTTGAAAGAAAGAATATGTTAAATTTTGGTGACATTGTCATAACCACTTGTTATTAATGCAAATGTTTGTGAAGGAAGGATGCATTTAGAGTGCTGCACCCACATGTATGGATGGGGTGCATGTAGATTCGTTAATTTCGAAAACGTATATATATATCTATAGAAAGATTACATATTAGTTTGTGCATCTTCAAACACAAGTTTAACTGGTGCAATGATTTGGCATGTGTCTATAATTTATTTGCCGTAGTTCTGCAGCCCGGATTCAAATACCTATGGTTATGTTTTTCTTGTTTTTTCCAATAAAATAAATGATAAAATACATATGCAAATAAGTTTCAAACAAAGGGAACCTCAAGATGTACCAAGTTCCATGACCACCAAACCAAACATCAAATCGTGTTATCTAAATTCCTTTAATTTATAATTACTTTAGTAGTATATTATTTTGTATGTTTAACAATATTTTCCATAAAGCATTGTTGGTGTCACGTGACACGCTTCGACTAACATACATTCCCTTTGGTGGTGTTCCCGTCATCTTCAAATCCCGAGTCGCCCCTAGAGATGTATCCTCAAGCAGAGACCACAAATTATTCCCTATAAAGCCAATCACTAGAGAATAATTTTTTTTAATTTTATTTTTTCATTAAGTGTTCGTATATATATAAGAATCTCATTAATTTGAATGCTGAATGTAGAGTTTATTATGGTGACAAAGTGTTCATCAGATTTTCTTTATACTTAGAACTTGAACCCAAAACCTTCAATTAAAAGTAAAAGAATCTCAATCATGCTACCACGATCCATGTTAGTCACAATAATAATGGTTATAAATGATAAAAGGTTTAGTGCTGTTGGCTGTGTGGCAAAAAGGGTTAGAGGCAAGTGAGATATACTATGCTCAAAAATGAAACTTGGATGATCCAGAAATATTCAAGGTTAAACACTACTTGAAAGAAGTTTGTATAACTATGAATGATGTGCTACAGATGGAGCATTTCTCTATTAAGAAGATTTGTAGAACTCATAACCATAGTTCTTTGAGTTTGAGTCCTATTCAGTACGAAGTCGCTTTTGCTGGTTCAAAGATTGACTGAACTTGGTCAAGTTTGGACATATCTGTGCTGTATGATATGGGGCAGGTGTGGTTGTCGACTCGGGAGAAACTGCTCTATTTTCAGGCAACCCCACCAATACTTAAGGGCTAAAAATGAATTATAGAATCTTATGAATCAAGCACGACACACTTTCTATATCTCCTCCGTCTACAAGAGGTAAACAACTTATTTAGAGCACGCCGTGTTCGCTAGGGTGGTCATAGTGAGATAGAGTGGTGAAACCGGGTTCGAATAAAACAGTTTAAAGGAAGGCAAAAGAAGCATTTTATTTCTTATAATCCGTGAGCTTATAGAATGATTATAATCAATCTTGTCAAATGCGATTTATAAATCACGTTTATGGAATGCGTTTATAGTTGTGTTCCTATAATACGATTTATAAATCATTCTCATTATAAAGCGTTCTTGTCGAATGTGATTTGTACATCATGTTTAATTTTAGTAATGCGATTATGTATTAAAAGTCCTAAGAATAAAAATAAATTAAAGAGTGTAACTTCATTTTGCACTAATACGTTGGAATTCTTTTTTTTTTAAGGTTGTATAATCAAAGAAGGAAAGAAAACACAACATACTTTAAGTTGTTTCAATTAGTCCAAAGATTCTTGTTATTCACTCTTTTAGTTAAATCTACACTATTTCTTCTGCTTAATTTACAGTACAGCCACATTGCACACACGTGCATCGAGAGCCGAAATTCTTTTTATATTGAAATCATCTCATAAGTCTTACTAAAGTACAAACCCCGTAGCAAAATATCGTTCATTTTTTTTTTACCTTTTAAATAGAGTTCACAATTGACAATATAGTCATTTAATTATTTTTTTAATATTTGGAAATTTTAAAATGAATATATTTTATATATTAATTCTCTTTTATTTGAAATATATAGAAAATTTTAATATTTAGAAATTTAAAAAAACAAAAAAAACATGTAATTTAATTAAAATACAAAAATAAACACATAATTAAAAATATTTTTAATATTTAAAATTAATTAAATTTATATATTAAATCCTTCATTATTTAAAATTTTAGCAATCTTTTCAAAAAGGCTTGGGACTTAGATTAAACTCAAAATAACATTTTGAATATATATATAAAAATATTTTTAATATTTAAAATTTTAAAATTAATAAATCATAAAAAAAATAAAAAAAATAAAAAAAATAAAAAAAATAAAAAAAATAAAAAAAATAAAAAAAATAAAAAAAATAAAAAAAATAAAAAAAATAAAAAAAATAAAAAAAATAAAATATTAATATTTTAAAATTTTAAAATTAATTAAAATTTTCAACTTTTAAATAATCACATCATTATTTCCTTTTTTAATTTTTTAATTTTAATATTTAAAAATTTTGAATTTTAACTTTTTGCTTTTATTATTGAATTTTAAAATAAATCACAATTGTAACTTACAAAAATTAATATCACATAAAATAAATATACAAATTATACTTTAATTAAATTTTATATATATGTATTATATGTATTTTAACAAATAAATACATAGAAAAAATTCTTAAGTTTTTTTAAAAATTTAAAAGCAATTAAGATTTACATTTTAATAAATAATTACATGTTGAATAAAATTGTATTTATGATGCATAACAATCTTATATTTAAAACTTTTTAAAATACAATTAAAAGGGGACAGCTCGTGACAAAGCATTTTGCGTCAACAAAGCATGAAAGGCCACCAAAGAATGTACAAAGACAACATACTCTAATTGCAAGCATTATTGGTTATTTTTCAATTAGTGGCAAAACAAACTAGTAATAAATTACAATATCATTTCGTAAGTACTAAATGAATAACTTATACTACATTTTCTAATATAACAATTTCATATTCCATAGAGTCTTCGTAATAATAATTTTTATATTAAATGTTAACTCATTAATAGTGTATAGTAATACAAATTTTGTAACAATATAACGTGAAATACACATACAATGCATGCATTTAGATGTTCATGTAAAAATGAATGATTTTTTTTATTTTTCAATCAAATGTTGATTCCACAACGCTCTTGTTTAATTAAGCAAGTATTAGAATAAACTGAAAGAACAACTAAATTGGATCAAACACTTAAATATGACTATTTATCAATTTTAATTTTAATTTTTTTTTAAATTCTTATATTAGCATACAAACACGTCTTATAAATATTATTTATTCAATTTTTAAAAACACGTTCTTATTAATATAAGAAACCCGCGTAAAACACGTACACTAATATTATATATTGCAACACCAATACATGTGTATATATAACATACACATACAAGCAGAAGAACTCAAAAAAGAAAGTACATTTTCTTTTATTTTTATAATATGCAGGAGAAAATAAGAAGTACTAGCCAAGAACAATAAGTGTGAAGTTTATAAGGGAACTCATATAGTAAAAAAGCTTTTCGACATATATGTTGTTCGAATTTTTTAAAAATATTATGAGAATGCGTATTTTATCTTTAAAAAAAATATTTTTTTTTAAAAATTCGATACAAATATCATAACATTTTTAAATAATTCAAACAATATAGTTTCTAGTTTTATTTGATTGGATGATCAAACTTGTCTAGTGCCATAAAAATGACACAATTAA
>JACEIK010002974.1:164730-177155 GCA_018107945.1 Datura stramonium
ATAATTATCAAATTAGCAAATTAATTAAAACAATATTTGTGTTTAATTATTTCATTTTATGATAGAATTGACATATCTTTATTTATAGGCACTTTCAACTTGTAAATGGAGTGATGGATATTAGGAGAAGTGATACCTTTTTATAGGTTCATTGAACCTGGTCACTCTTCCCTTAGGGCACTTTATGATAAAGTCTGTCGGTGTAAGAAATTTTTATATCGTTAAATTATTTTTTATTTGTTGTAATTTGTATTTTATTTTAATTTTATAAATATAAATTCCATAATTTTAGAAGTGACATATCTTATTTATAGGCACTTTCAACTTGTAAATGGAGTGATGGATATTAGGAGAAGTATAATTTTCAGTTCATTGAACCTGGTCACTCTTCCCTTTAGGCACTTTATGATAAAAGTTTGCCTAAGGTAGCAAATTTTATATCGTTAAATTATTTTATTTGTTGTAATTTTGTATTTTATTTTAATTTATAAATATAAATTCCATAATTTTAGAAGATTTATCTGTATAGTTATTTATAATTTTTTTTATATTAATAATATATATAACTTAAACTCGTCTAAATATCCGCCTAACCTAAAATATCTTGCATCTATTATTTTCACTTTTGTTCTTTTTCTCATTTTTTTAACATGAAAAGTGAGTCATATAGAAGGGACCTTACAGACTGTATGACCTAATTCTTTTCAAAAAGTTATTTGAAAGAGTTATTAGGTAATGTTATTATTAGCGCGCTCTCTCTCTATATATTAATTGTTTAGTAATTAACAATAAATATTTATTTAGAATTTTGAGTCGATAAAGAGTGAGAAGATTGACTTAAGAACCAATTTTATTTTGAGATTTATTGTAAAATTCGAAATATTCAATATTGATTTTTTTATGAGTTTAGTCAAAAGGAACAAAAGAAAGATATTTTTATTAGTCAAAAGCAGATATCGCTCTCCGTACGGTCTGTTTTCAACTTGTAATTGAGAATAATAAGATATAACCTAAATAAACTTACTCGAATTTTACCTTCAACTAAGCCTTTTCATTCCGAAATAGAGAAAGATCACTCTGAAAAGTAAGCCTATTTATTTATTTATTTATTTTGTGATTCAACAATTCTAAAGTTTTTTTAAATTCAATTGAATAATAATAAAAAAAAACTTTTTTCACTTCAAATCATGAAAACTTATTATAGTTCAGTAATTGAATGAGATAGCTAGGCTATATCTGCTCAAATTATATACAAAATCTAAATGATCTACTAGAAAAAAGGTGATTTACAAGAATATACTTAGAGATAACTGATCTTGAACTTTTGACCTCACTTTCTCGGAACAAAATTTCAAGTTTGATAAATTTGACTTTTGACCTTGAAAGTTCGCCTATGAGATAAATAGGGTTCAATAGTTTCCAATTTCCATCGTCACTTGGTGTAAGTTCCTGGCTAAAAAATGGACCATAAAATTGCACGTTTGGTCTTCAAACGGGTTAATCTTTAATTTCGAACTCATGCTTAGTGGGGCATAAGTTCTTTAGAAACTGAAGTCACACTGAACACAACTTGTGGGATATTATGATACAAAAATATAAACTTACGTACCGCAAGAAAGTTATTTGTTATGGGGGCGAAAATTATAGACCGATACAAAATAGGGACAAAAGTGCAAATGACCAAAAGGGACATTTGCGTAAATCAGCCCAACCAGATTGGCTCGTAAAACAAACCCGGCCCAAGACTACCAAAGCCCACTAATCAGCCCAAATTGCTTCCCTCCTCCTCCAACATAAATGGCAGCTACAATTGAAAACCCGAAACAAAAGAATTTGGAGGGAAATTTTTTTCAGAAAAACGATGAGCAGAAGACGGCTCCAAATCATCTGTTCCTCCGACGAAGAGGATGCCGACGAACCTCAGCAACTCGCTGCCGGGAATGAAGAAAATGAAAACCCTAACAACATCGAAATGGAAATTCTAGAATCTTCTACTAACTTCCAATCAGTAACCCTAAATTCTCCCAACGCAAACCCTACACCTAATCATGAACCAAACGTCGACGTTTCTGCCGTCGGTGTAGCAGCGGCGGATTGTGGTATTGGTCGGGTATTGGAAGGACTAGGGCTAAGATTGCGGAGGGAATGGCTAGAATCATGTATTGGAGGACTTGAAGGATCAGTAGGAGGGTTTACGGGATTGGATGATACGGCGAAGGCGAAACTTTGTTTCGAGCAGTTTTTGTACTCGGATATGAACTTCTGTGGTGCAGGAATGCTTCCACGGGACGTGCACAAGTTGCATTTGGTTGATCTTAAAGGACCCTTTGTTCTTCAGGTATAGTGACAGTCTAAATGCCAATGAAGTTTATCATTGCTATGGGTTCAATTGTAATTTTGTTAAAGAAACTAAGTTTTACCGGCTATGAGGTGCTCCCCGGCTAGTACAGGGTAGGGTAGAGGGGAAGTAAGGAATATTAGGATACCCCTTGTCTCATACTGCTCTCTTGATACAAAATCTAAAACTTTAGGGAAAAGGAAATGCAAAATTTACTCATATAGAATTCGAAGTGCCTTGCTATTATTACTTAATATTTATATGGACAAAGTGTAGTTTTATCTTTTTTTCCCTCTCAAATAAAAACCTCATGGACAGCAAGCAAGGGTGAGGGGAGTACTGGATCTTTGATAATTTCTCCTCCTACATGGATATACAGTAAGTAGCCTTTCTCTTGCATTTTTGCAAGGAGGTTGTTTCCATGCTCTGAAGCTCGTGAGTTACCGGTGGATCAACTCTACTATTCCACAAGTACATGCCTCTGTTCGGTTTGTAATTGGCCGTGTATGCACATACAAATGATATCGACTGGGATCTTATTCAGCTTGCTAGAATGTAGTACATTTGCAATACACGTTTGGGATACTATAAAAGCCCATGTTGTTTGTTAATTTGTTTTTTATAAATTGAATTATTTCGATTTTCATGTTTGAAAATGAAAGGCTTTGACTTGACATCTTAGTTAAATTTTGTTCGAAGTACCTAT
The DNA here is from genome assembly GCA_018107945.1 of Datura stramonium. Lineage (NCBI taxonomy): Eukaryota > Viridiplantae > Streptophyta > Magnoliopsida > Solanales > Solanaceae > Datura > Datura stramonium. The sequence continues at coordinate 167,775 of JACEIK010002974.1, forward strand.
ATGAATCTTTATTGTTTATAATGAAAGTACCCATATGAATCTTGGCTTCAATAACTTATTTAGTTATCTACTACATTGGTTTATCACAATATAAAGCTGAAAGGAAGAAAAAACTCACTATGTCAACCAAAAGGGACGGGGCTTCTTTAGACGTGCGTTGGGTGGAATTTATACATTTTATTTTTGGTATGTTTTGAGGAAGAAATTTCTTCAAGCATGCTCAATATTCATATGGAAGAGTAGCTTTTATATATATATAATTTATTTTTATTTCTTTTTTGATGAAAGTAGCTTATATTTTTTAAAACTTCTTAGAACTATTTGGGAAGGTATTCCAGGAATTGGGTTTGTTGAGAAAGGAGTTGGAACCAGGCATCAGTTAGTTTTGGTATTAAAGAGCTTCTATTGTTTTCTCTTTTTTCTCCTCCTCTTATCTATTAGAAACAGAGTATAATTTCTTATTTGTAACACTAAGAACTTTAAGTGCCAAATCAGAAAGTTGTGGAGTGATCAAGAAGACTTCATTACCTGCTTTAAGCATTTATCCAACAGAAAAGTTCCAAATATATAAAAAAAATGTTGATCCATGATCTTGGGTTTATGAAATCAAATTTCATTCGCTTAATTTCTTTCACAACATTTGCTTACTAAATCCATTTTGGAATTGATAGTTAAATATGACACTTCTTGCAATTGACTTTAATGTACAAGAAGCTTCCTTAAATTTGGTTAAACTATACCTTTAATGTGACTCTGACCATTCCAGTGTTTCATCCCCTTCCCCTTCAAGGTAGATGAAATTGTGAATATCAGTTGTCCTCTTCGAGATAGGTACCAGAAAGCAGCTGCTGGAATAAAGAGGTGTCTGAAATTGTCCATGACTGATGGCATTCAGCGTGTGTTTGGGATGGAGTACAGGCCTATAAAAGATCTCGACGTTCTGGCCCCTTCTGGACTGAAGGTATATTTAAGATATATCAATTACCATGTTGTTTATTAGTTTGTCAAGTAGCTTTAAAAGTCTTATTTACAAGATGAGAATTGATAAGAATAGTATTCTCAGAAAACTTTTTGCATATTCATATAGATTGCTACTGCATTTTGCAGGTTGCTATCTGTAATGTTCACGTTAGGCATGGAATTCTGATGTTGGTCCCTGAAGTAATTGAAGTTCTGGGTGGGATGGTGGAAGAGTTAGAAGAAGCAAGACAGCGGCTAGTTAATGAAGTAAATAAGCCACCAAGGGGGAAAAGGTATGGCGAAGGACCAAGAAGACATTTCCTGTCTGGACCTCATTGCTTAATTCTGATGTTGTTGGTAGATGCCATAGATGAGTGTTGTTTTTACTTGAATGGCAGAGGTTGATGGTCAGTGCTAGCGTTAGAGAACCCTAACTGACTGAAAATTGGAATGTAATTAAATGGATAATGAGGATTCATATAATTAACCTCAATTAGCATGGATTTAGATGTAGTAGTTGATGTTCAAGTCTCTTCAGGTGGTATTCTTAAGGGTCACATAAATACTCTGATGGTCCTAACTTAAAGGTTAAAGTTAAGAGCTGTTTCTCCAAATCTTAGCAAAGTGGTACTTTGACCTCCCCCTTCGTCGTCCATTTTGTTTTTTGACCTTCTAGTGAAGACTTAGTATCTGTTGCTCAGTTATAGGCTTTGGTTCTCAAATGAGTGAATAAGGCATCTTATCATTATTTATTAGTGTTATGCTAGAAACAACCTTGTCACTTTTGGTGATTTAGTTACTTCATCTATGCCCAATGCCAGAACAAGGTCTGGAGTGGTTCCTCCTTTGGCAACTAGAGCTACTAATGCTGCATGGCCGCGAGAAGGTGTTACCGCTCCAGAGAATACTGATACTTCCTCAAGACAAAGTATGCATTTTCAGGTTCATGAGCGAGGTACTTTGATCCCCTAAAAAGCTTATTTACAGTTAGTCTAGGATATGCATATATGCACTGCATGTTCATTTGTTTCTGGTTTTGCTTTTAAAGTGGAAAAATGATTTCTATGTGCTACTTTGGCTATATGGTTAAGCTGGTCTTCTGGCTTTTAGTATGAGAGAGAAGCTGATATTTTGTCAGATTGCTTACTTTGATGGCTTCTCTCCGCTCAATCTTGTGTTTGAAGGTTTAGTTTTTGGGTTTTTCCCTATAATTTGAGTGTTAATCAGCAGAACATTTATTCCACAATGATATCGCAAGGCACTGCTACAAGCTGAAAGTTTAGTTTACATATTTAAACTGGAATAAGTTCTAGATAACTGCTTGCATCATCTTGTGGTGAACAGTGATGTCCCTGGTTTGGTCCATTTGGACCACATGTTTATTAATTAAAGATTGGTAGCCGTCTACCTGTTTGACAAAAGGAAAGGATCCCAGAAGAATGGATTCTATGCTTCTGCAAATGATGTTGTTAGCTATTTGCGGACCTTGGTTTTTTCATGTTCACAACCAAAGATGAACAATTTTGACAACAAGGGTTATGACCAGAATATTTGCCATATGTGTCAAAAGGCAGCTTCTCTTAATTCTTTGAGCAAATTTGCCAAATACCCTATTTCTTCAGTGCTGTTTTTCAAGTGGTGAAGTTGGCAATTGCCTGAACTGAACTACTGATGTTACCACTGTGGCCAAGCTTAAAAGACAAATTACTTATTATTGGATTTAATGGGTCCAGCTCACCTTGTGAATTTTGGATGGAGGCATAGTTGATTGCTTGATTGGTATCAGTTTGCTCATGTTATCCATGTGGAGAAATCTCTATTGTTGATAAGCTTAACGAACTAAGGCCATGTACTTTTTGTTCCTACATCAAAAAGAAAAAAATGAAGAATTGGGGGCTGCTTGTATCTTGACAAATCCTTTAGGTGAGAATTTACTCATTATATGTTTGTATAATTTTTTTGGGGGAAGGGCCTCTGTGTGTGTGGCGTGGGGGTCTGTAGTTGCCTCTGTGAATACACATTGCTTGTTGGTAAATGGATGCCGTAGGAGAAAGTAAAATATGACTTGATTCAGTAGATTAATTGTTTTCCTGTTTAAGGTGTACCCTGAACTTTATAAAAAAAAAAGCGCTGAATTATGCCAAACAAGGGGAGAGGGTGTCCTGTTTCACTTCAAACTTCATAGGTACCTGTGCTAATAGCAGACTTATCTATCTTTTAAACTTTCGCTTGGGTGCAGGAACGTCTGGCGTTGCTACATCCGCAGCAGAAGAAATTCATCCAATTACACCTGGGCTACCATCAGCTACGACGAACACCGCACCTGTTTATAGAAGAGATGCTAGATCTAATTTTCCAACTGTTTCTGTCCCATTCAATACGAACGTTACTGGGCCTACCTTTTCATCTGATGCAGCTAGTCATGGGGAGGATATCCATATGGCTGACTTGACCACCGAAGGCATTGATGTCCCAATTAGAAGGGAACATAATGACCCTGTCCCTTTGTCTTCTTCCTCCATGGAAGTGGAGGAACTTCTGTCAGATGTTAGAAGTGGCCCTGTCACACCTGCCAGTAGCAGGAGCAGGGGAAGCATTCCTGTCTCTAGCAGTAGTGGCCATAATGAAGATGTAGAGGCAGGTTCATTGTCTACTGAAGCAATTGATGTTGAGGAAATTGATTTGGTTGATGAGTTGGACCATCCATTTATACTTTCTGGTGGGAAAGAAAACCCTTTCACTTACTTAGCTAGTCTGTCGGCTAAGCAGGCTGGTATGAACGGCAGTGCTTCCACTGTTACAGGAAAAATTAAGGTAATTTTTGCTTTCCCTTGTGATATCCAACTTCTCTGATGCTGTTATATAGAAAATGCATTGGGTCCCTTCTATCTTATCCATAGATCCATAGTAATTGAGCCTTTCTTTCACTTGGCTGTAATATGTATGACAGTATGAGTCAATTGTGAATACAGGCAAGCAGAATACTAGCAGCATACTTTTATGCATATTTGGTTTATTTGCTATCGTTGTCTTGTCTTGGCTTTTGTGAATTTAGAGTTAGTAATTACCTATTAAGGCTGTTTATTTTTCAGTATTGTGTTTTGCCCTTCAAAATACAAAACAGTGAAACTCTATTGTTTCTCATTTTTAGTGCAAAAAGTTGGGAATACCGAGTAGAATTATCTATCATGTTAATAAGAAACTGAGATCTGGCTTAAATTTGCAGTGCTTTCTAACTGGTGTGAAGGGCTTTCAGTATAAACAGAGGAGTACATACGAGCTTCGAGTTTATGTTGATGATGGCAGCCTAATCTCTGAGATCCTTATAGATCATGCTGTAAGTATTGAAGACTGGACCCCCCCTGACTGTCAGAATCTGATTATTGTTTAACTTTTGTCTGCTTCAGCTTGTGCAGAAAAAAATAGGCTTTTCTCCTTTAGAGGTAACTGGTGCTCTTACTTCTTCAGATAGAAAACGAGTCAATGACATGAGGGAGACACTGAAATGTTTCCAGAAATTCTTGATTAATTTTGAGGTATTTCACTGCTATTCATGAAGAGAATTTTGTTGATAGAAAACTCCACATGAATCTTCTAAGTTCATATTTGTTTGTTGTATAAAATTGCACCTATATTAAACGTGGATAACCCAATAAAAAGTGTTTTTGGATCAAGAAGTACAGTGCAACTACATCTCTCTGAGGAAAAAATACGCATCCAGGGATAGATCTTAATGGCACGACAATGCATGTATTTGATCAATAAACCGTGTCAACCCCAAATTATTGATCCTTTTATAAATCTTATGTACAAGAATTATAAAAAAATAAAAAATAAAATAAAAATGATTATTTTTATGATTAATAGCTCGATTGTTACTGGCGTGAAAGCTGTTACCTGCTGAAGGATTATAATCTTGTAAAATTAAATAATACACATTGCGAATATGTCTGCACATGAGAATGTCTTGGGCAAACTGTGTCCTGCAGGGAACAATGCTTGTACAGTTGAATGAAGAATCCCCAATTCCAGTTGCTACTGAAATGAACCAGGGGTGTCCTGCCTCTCATGCATGGTTGCTTCTCAAAAGACTAAAGCCCTCTACTTCTCCGCGACCACATCATTATCGCCCAGAAACCATCAATTTATCCCCTTGATGTGCTGATATACAGGTGGACTCGTTCTCTGGAGAACTTCAAAACCACGTGAGCAAGGTGAGTTACATGACATTGCTCAATTCAGAAAGTTGTTGCATGAAGATGACGCCCTCAGTAGCAATGGCGTAAATGTAGAAATAGTTCGCCTTGATTCTGGCGAAATTAGCTCGTGATAATGCTCAGCCACCTGCTCATCTCCGATGACGATATCGTTGCCGAGGATAGCGTAGCGTGTAAAAGGAACTCCTAGATATACTTAGGCTGCTATGTACCAAATCACCAAATGGTGAGTTAATGCGAAAGCAGGCCAAGCTCCGTAAAAGCCCAAAACAATGAAATGATTTCTCAAATTATCCTTTTTCTTTTTCAGCGCAGAGGGTGTTCATCCTAACCTTCTCCATCGGAAAATTACAATGTATATATAAGGTCAATTATTTTTTATATAAATATGGTGGATGTTGAATCCCCTTAACTTTTCTCTGTGTGTTTTACTTCTATATATTTTGAATCCCCTCACTGAAAATCCTGACTTGGTCATTGAGCAGTGCAAGCATATCTTACACAGTGAATCAGCATAATGAAAGTGAGAGATCACCACCGAGACAAATTGCAAGGTTCAATTTGTTCTGCTGTCTCAATTCACTTTTATCTGTCTGGATAGGTTCAACCAAGTAAGAATTTAAATGTCGATATATTAACAAGAAAATTCTTTTCTAGCATACATTAGAAATATTTACCATTAAAAAAACAACACTGCATCTGTTTCAGTTTATATGATCCTATTTTCGTTTTAGTCTCTTTCAAGAAGAATTTGGAATTAATTTAACTTAAGCTTTTCAAATTTACCCTCAATAATATTTTTTTATAGTCAGGCATGTTCATGGGTGGATTTAGGTGGATCTAAGGGGGTTTAGATGAATCTTTCATTGAAAAATTACACTTGTGTGTATATAGGGTTAAATATATTAGATGTTGAATCCCGCTGATACAAACCAAAAGTTTAGTTCAATGGTAAAGGGGGTAGATTCAATTCCCACTAGCCACTGTTTTTAATGTTTTTAGCTCTTTGCGCGTTTGTTTCTTTAATTTTTTGAATCCCTCGACAGAAATCCTATCTCCGTCACTGCTCATGTTGCAACATATTTAAAAAACCTAATAATTATATAAATATTCTGTAATATTTAAGATCATAAATTCACATAAATCGAAAAGAAATGAAATATTTGCAAATTGAGGGAAGTGATGAAAAGCATGAATTAGAAAGAGTGAAAAAAATAATAATTGAAGCATAGAGCTTACAAGTCGGTACGAAATAAAAGGTAACTCCTATAAATATTCCTTTGTGGACTCTCTCACTTCTCTCTTCATTCTCAAACTTTTTTTCATTTCCACACTTCAATCTCTCTCTTACTCTCTCTCTCTCTCTCTACAATTTCCACACATACCTTTCTTGAAAAATTCATCTTCTTTGTTCTATACAACAACCAAAAATACTATAAAAAAGTCTAAAGTCTTTTTGGAGCTTAGTTTCAATCCCATATTGATCATTGAGGATAAAGAACAAAGAAAAGGAAACCCCCACAAAAAGAATTGTAAGTTCTTAAATCATCTCTTTTTATACCATGAAAGTTGTATCACGATGACAAAAACATTTTATGCCTATAACTTATAATAAGTTCCTCTTGTGTCTGCTATCGACGCTCGTTGAGACAGACAAATTAGGAACTATTTTGTAACCATGCGTATTATTAGTTATTATTTATCGCTTTCTACATCCCAAAAAAAAGAAGAAGGTAATATTGACATAAACTTAGGAACACTTGTATTGTTTCTTAATATTTTCCTTTTTATTTGTAGGAATTGAGAAAAAAGGACAATCTTGATGGCCCCAAATGGAGGAGGAGTGAATAATAAGAACAACAATGGGACATCATTATCAAGAAATCATATTGGAGGAGGAGGAGGGACAAGACAGGTATTAAAAAAAGGTCCATGGACAACAACGGAAGACGCGATTTTGATGGAGTATGTAAAGAAACACGGAGAAGGGAACTGGAACGCGGTCCAGAGGAATTCGGGTTTAATTAGATGCGGAAAGAGTTGTAGGTTAAGATGGGCTAACCATTTGAGGCCTCATTTGAAAAAAGGTGCATTTTCTTTAGAAGAAGAAAGGCTTATTGTGGAACTTCATGCTAAACTTGGCAACAAATGGGCTCGTATGGCTGCTCAGGTTGTTAATTCATTTCTTTTCAACGCGATCTGCGTCTAACTCTGATTATATAAATAACACATGTATAAAAAGTAGAATTTATATGTGAAAAATGACATTGATTTTGAAGTCTTAATGTTGAAAGCAACATATTCTTTCGGAGAATGAAGAATCTCTTGGTAGAGAGTGTTCTACTCCTTCGTTTTTATTGTCTTAATCAACGTGAATATGAATTAGTCGGATCTATATATTTCAGATATTGATTGTTTCCAAAAGAAAATAAAAAGCAACATGTTAACGTGCATATCTATATGCTTTTGTATGTTTCTCAATATCCTTTACTAGCGCTTGTACAATAAGAGGCGGAGTTAAAGTTGAAGTTACGGGTTCAATAGAAGCAGTAACTTCATTCAAATCTTGCATTTGTGTCAACAAGTTTACCTAATATTAACAATTCTTGATTCAAAATCCTTAAACTTAACATCCTGAATCGGTTTTTGCCTACGACTCTAGAATTGTGTTGTATAGATTGTTTTATACTTATTAATGTCAAATTTACTAACTATTTTTGTTGGTTCTTATTCCATGAACGCAGCTTCCCGGTAGAACAGACAATGAAATCAAGAATTACTGGAACACGAGACTAAAGAGAAGACAAAGAGCTGGATTACCAATATACCCTCAAGACATACAACCCCAAAATTACCAACAAGACCAAAACCAACAACAACATAGGACCAATATCCCTTCACCATTTGATAATCACCAAAATTCCAATTACAACAATAATTCCCCTCTTTCCCTTTTAGATATCTTCAATCCTTCAACCATGAAACCTAGTAGTAATATTATTTCACATCCATATCAATTCAATAATAACCCTAGTTCTCCATTTCTCACAATTACAAATAATAATATGAACAACCAAGTCAAGTTTTTCCGCGATCCTTGCGTTAGCCTTTCTCTAACATTAGCATCGTCGATGAAGAATTCACAACTTCCTCCAATGGTAGCGCCCGTGCCTAATAATTTTAGTCAGGGCTATTCTAGTTCAATGCCNGTCAGGGCTATTCTAGTTCAATGCCTATGTCACAACTTCAACACAACTATCCAAATTTTACCACCACTACAACACCTTTTTCTGGGATTTCCTTGAACCATAATGGTCTAATCTTAGGTACACGCACCTCAACTTGAAAAATATTCGTTCAATATTTGTTATTTTCTTTATTATTTTTTTTTTTCAATTGTACTTGTATTTTCACCAACAGGCATGGGTACAGAGCATCGTTCAATGCGTGAGACTACTACAACATCAAGTGATGCTGATAATTACGCTGTTAATCGCGGATTATCGCGAGGAAATAGCGGATTATTGGAAGATTTATTGGAGGAATCTCAAACTTTAACAAGAGGTGACAAAATAGAAGAAAATTGTGGTGTTGAAAATGAGGATAGTAAAGGGAAATTAGTTTGGGAAGAATATGGATTAACAGAAGAAGCAGCAGAAGCTATTTTTACTGAAGATTCAAGTTCTCTCAATTCATCCTCAGGTAATTAAATTCTTGATTAGTGTTAATCGGATTTAACTTATATACGCAGGAAAAAAATGTAAGTAATATATATTTACATTATCAGTATCTTTTTAACCGATTAGATAACACTACTAGAAATAAAAATTCCAACGGAGTTTTCATTGGATTTTCATCCTTCAGAAATGTTTCTGATGGATTTCTTATCGAAAATGATATTTTGCATTTTCTAGTAGTGTTAAGTTGTCAATTAAGAATATTATAGAAAGTTATAACCTATTGTCATAGGTTATCTTAACCTATGTTATATGTTAAACTTAAAGTCATGAGTTTAACTTCTATATAATAACGATGTAAAAATTATTTACATAATTAGATCGTTTAAAATGTATTGAAGGTAAATGTTATGTTAGAGTTGGAGTAAAAGTTTTTGTCATGGTATATAATTAATGGCGTAGCCACAGACAGTGAATGATGATCAGTTGAATATATTTTGTCAAAAAATTTATACTGTGTGTATAAT
>JACEIK010002975.1:0-15718 GCA_018107945.1 Datura stramonium
GTTTCTTCTCACGTCTCTCTTGCTCTTCTCACTCACCTTTCATACACAAATAGACAAATAGTAATCTGAAACTCTTAAATAAAATCAACATTCACATTCTCTGAATTATAGATCTGTCAATACTCATAACTCAATAGAGAAAATACGAATTAAGGTGAGGGATAATCGATGAACACAAAAAACTTATACCCAAAATAAATTTATAAGAACCCATAAAAAAAGGGTTTTCCTGCCCAACAGTGAATCAGCGATTGAAGAATAAAGACTTCCAGAGTTCCAGTTCCAAAGTCGTCGAGACTTACCTGACGGGCTGACGGGCGATGGGTGACGGGCGACGGCTGTTGAGTTGCCGAATGGTAGTGAACCAGTGGGCACTGGGCAGTGGTGACTGCCGGGCGACTGACGAGTGATGAGGGCTGAGGAAGTTGATGTCTCGACGTCGACGAAGTACGAACGAAACACGGGAACAGCCGAACAGAGGAAGTGAGGAAGAGCCGAAGAGGAACTGCCGACTGGCGACTGCCGTGCCGAACTGAGGTTTTTTAGGTAGGAAATTAGGAATAGTCGACGAATAGGTGATAAGTCAATAGGATATTAGGAAGCAGATTAGTATACTGNCATACACAAATAGTAATCTGAAACTCTTAAATAAAATCAACATTCACATTCTGTGAATTTTAGATCTGTCAATAGAGAAAACACGAATTAAGGTGAGGGGATAATCGATGAACACAAAAAAATTATACCCAAAATAAATTTATAAGAACCCATAAAAAAGGGTTTTCCTGCCCAACAGTGAATCAATGATTGAAGACTGATGGTGAATTGGCGATGGGGAGACTTCCAGTTCCAAAGTCATCGAGTCTAGTTGGGAATTGAGATAGTGTTAATGGGATTGTTAATTTGTTATTCCCTTTTACAGTTTACTTACCTGACGAGTGACGGGCTGACGGGCGACGGGCGACTGCTGTTGAGTTGCCGAATGGTAGTGGTGACTGGTGACTACCGACTAGTAGAGTGGTAGTGGTGACTGCCGCCGGTAGTGGTGAGTGGTGACTGCCAACTGGTGAGTAGGGAGGCACCGTCGGCGTCGTCGCGTCGAGGCAGTGAGGGGCTGAGGGGCGAGGGCTGAGGCAGCGGTGCAGCGGCAGGCTCAAGTCGAGGCAGTGAAGGGCTGAGGGGCGACTGGGCGAGGGCTGAGGCAGCGGCGTAGCGGCAGTGCAGAGAGGATTGGAAATTTGGAAATTGGAAATTTGGAATAGTCGACGAACAGAGGAGCTGAGGAAGCTAGGAAGGAATAGGATTAGCATNATATTTGGTTATTCGGTTTAACTGAAAACCGGTGAACCGTAACCGAAAAAAACTGAAAACCGAATTACGTTATAAAAAAAACCGAAACCGAACCAAAAAACCAAAAAAACCGAAACCGAAAAACCGAATTAATTCGGTTCGGTTCGATTTTTTTGCCCACCCCTACCCAACCTGCTCTTATAAGATACTCAGGTACAAGTTTTCGTGAATGGTTAGGTCCAGATAAACTTACTACGAGGTTAGAAATCTCCCAGAGAAGACATATGAAATCTGAACATTCCAAGTTAAGGTCTAATGGACTAGAACCATGATTACCTCCAGGCTACGAATTATGGTAAGTTGTATATGGAAGATTAGGGGCTAACCGCTTAGGAGCATATCTGACTAGTAGCAGCCCTATAGTTGTACTATGCGGAGGAACTAAATAGTTCGTCACCTGTGACCTTGCAGTTCGCTTGTGAGTTATCCTTGCCTTAGCATGACCGTCAGATTGTCTCTTAGGTCACCCGGACCTCAACCTTTTCCGTCTAAGCCAACGGAGGTTGTGACCACCGCCAGAGCCCTCTGGCTAGGTGTAGGCACACAGACTGTGCCTGTTGGCGGCTATATAAACTAGTTCAGAGGCGAGTAAGAGTAGAGGTCGCGCTAGTACAGAGCAATATGATGTCTGAAGGGACCAGATTGAGGTTGTGAGGGTCGTATTGAGACACCCACATGCTCGCAGGAGCAATATGATGTATGAAGAGATCGTATAGAGGCCGTGAGGGCTGTATTGAGATACCCATATACTCGCAGGAGCTATATGATGTTCGAAGGGACCAGATTAAGGCCATGGGGGCTGTATTGAGATACCCATATGCTCGTAGGAGCAATATGATGTTCGAAGGGATAATATTGAGGTTGTGAGGGCCGTATTGAGGTCTAGTCACCTCCAGACTCCCCTATGCTATAGTGGCATCATGACCCTCAGTCGAACCAAGGCTCGGGGTCCAGTTGCAGAGCCCAGATGGCTCAGATACAGTTACAAAAACCCAGATGGATCAGACATAGTTATAGGAGCTCAAACGGCTCATATTCATCCCAGATGGCTCAGATACAGTTATAATTATAGTTACATGTAGGGAAATAGGGGTGTATAGACCGATTGGCACCTGCCGAGGCTTATGGGGGCCTAGGTAGGTTATTTCTGTGCTTATTGTACCTTCCAGGCTTATACAGGCCAGGTTAGGTTCTTGTTTGTATACTTGACTATTAGCTATAGCTTCTGAATGTATGGTTGTACAGCTTCAGCTCATATACGTGTAGTGAGTTACTAGATGCAGGTTATGGATAAGAAAACTTACAGGTTATTATCTGCTCCTTCTTGCATTCACTTTCAGTTCTTTATCAGTTTATATTCAGCCTTATTTATTGCCTTACATAGTTGGTACATATTGTACTGACACCCAACTATGGGGCTCTACATATTTGCCTGCAGGTTTTGACAGACAGAGTTCAGGACCGCCATTAGCAACTTTTCTGAGTCAGTAGATCGGCCAGCTCCTTTCATTCAGAGCTGCCAGGTTGTAGAGGTTTATCTGTCTTTTATTTGTATAGCATTTGGGTAGGCTGGGGCCCTGTCCCGACCAATATTTTCACTCCTAGAGGCTTGCAAACGACATTATTCAGTTAGTTAGTTATTGTTGACCGTGTGGGGCCCATGTATGTCTTATTTTATGCGTTGGCCGTGTGGGGCCTAGTATAACTGCTTGTTTCATTTCTGTTATAACTAGATAGCATGGTGGTCTTGTCGGCTCGCATAGGATCCCTATTTTTGTTATGCTGGATGGGTTAGCTGTTTTCTTTTACAGGTGCTATGTGGACTTGTCGGTCGAGTTACAACCGAGATATAACAGTTTGTTTTCTTGATTTTGAGTCACTGGTAGACACCAAAGGTGCATATGCCCAGGTCAGCCTAGATTCCAGTGTGACATTAGGTGTCAGTCATGCCTTCCAAGGTGGAGCGTGAACTTTTTCACCATTTTAAGTGTAAACTTTCCTCCCCCTCTTTTATTGAAAATATGACTAAACAATTTTGAATATTCACTTTTGATAAATTTTGCACCTTATTTGCTGTGGGATTCGACCCCAACCTTGTTGTGTCATATATATTTGAACAACGATTGCTTTATATCTTTCTAATAGGTGTAATTTGAGTGTATCAAATGTGTCTACTGTCTGTTAATTCCGTGCATTTCAGTTACAAGAAAATCAACTACCTATTGTAGTTGTTGAGGAGATAGTTGAACATTTACAACCTCAAGCAACTCTTCCAACATATTCACAGTCTGCTACTACACCCATAGTACAATAGTATAGTCTCCAGTGGTCCAACAACAACTTAGAAGATCTAGAAAAGAAATCCATCCACTATGTTGGGTGAAGGAGTTTGTATCCTTAAATGTTCATCATAATTCCTTGTCCTTTGAATAAATATATAACATATGATCACCTATCATCTAATTGTACAACTTTTATTTCAGTTTTATCTAGTATTATTGATTCTTCTACCTATGCAGAAGTAATTAAATACACTAAGTGGGTGGATGTTATGAAGACTGAGCTAGATGCTTTAAAACAAAACAACACTTGGGAAATTGTCCCTCTGCCAGATGGAAAAGTTCCTATAGTATGCAAATGGATTTACAAAGTCAAATATAGAGCAAATGATGAAGTGGAAAGATTCAAGTACAGGCTGGTTGTTAAAGGGTACGACCAACAAGAGGGTATAGATTATCAAGAAACTTTCAATCCTATAGTCAGAATTGTACTGTAAAAAGTTGTACTAGCAATAGTTGCTACTAGGCAATGACATATATACATCAAATGGATGTATATAATATTTTTCTTCGAGGAGATCTTTATGATGAGATCTACATTTACTTTCCACAAGGATTTCAAAGTCAGGGGGCATTAAACAAGTATGCAAACTTACTAAATCCTTATATAGCCTAAAGCAGGCACTAAGACAATGGAACACCAAGCTAGCAGAAGCCTTACTAAGGTTCTTACTCAAAGTCAGTATGATCACTCTCTATACACAATAAAATTATAGAAAAGGTTTGTTACAATATTAATCTATGTGGATGACATGCTTATTACTAGGAGCATTTTGGAGCTAATAATTGAAAAAAAAATACATTACAAAAGGCTTTTAAGATGTAAGATTTGGGAGAATTAAAGTATTTCCTAGGTATTGATTTTGCAAGATCAAATGAAGGAATTGCAATGTATCAAAGGAAATACGCACTTGAATTAATCTCAGAAATAGGCCTCAGTGCAGCAATATCAAATTTACGACCAAAGAATATAATTAGCATATTCAGAAGATCACAAGTAACTAGTCATTCAAGCATCACAGCCTCACGCAGTTCTTATATCTTTGAGCCAATCCTCACTCCTCAGCTTTCCTTTGATACCATGCCATCGATAATGTGCCAGGAACATGCCTCCGTCACATCTCTACACTCATTTGAAATATCACTGTACACACATGCCAGAGGGTCTTATTTTTGCCCTTCCAATCTTGACCTGCAGGTGAATCTAGAAACCCATGTATTGTACACCCAACCATATGAACCCATTAGATCATACCTTTCGGTGTACTCTCACCTATACACCCAGTCGTATAAACTTATCATATCATACCTAACTGTGTACTCCTACCAATTGTGGGTCTTCATCACACATTCTTTCACTCTCACTAGTTACCCTTCCTCGGGATAATACTTCATCAACTGAAATGACAATCACAAAGACATAACACTCCATAACTTCCATATCATGCACACAATATACAACAACATCATATCAAATTTCACTTCACCAGTTTAAATTTTACATAGGTATTATTAACAACAAATAGTGTCTGAGGACCAATCAAGCATATTACCATTCCACACACATACACACCATTATATAGGATCTAAATTCTTATAAAACCATAACCAACCTCGATTGTAAGACAAGAGAATACCGCTGCTCTACAGGAGCTTTGCCTTTCATAGCGTCTCCGAACATTTAAAATCTAAACACAAGCAAATAAACAATATTCAATAATCTAACACTTCATTCAAGGCCTAGAAATTAGTTTTTACCCCATTATACCTTATATCAAGGTCAAATTTAATATCCCAAGGGCTAATTCACCATGTTCCATCGCCTATATAGGTAATTCCCACCTATTCCATGGAGTTTCTACTCCTTAACCCTTTATAAGTAGTTAGCAATGTTAAAGGTCTCAATTTCAGCAACACTCGGGTCTCAAGCTACCCCACTATCGAAATTCATACTTCCATATTTCCCTAGAAAGTGTCCATTCCCCACTTTTAAGCGAAATCAATATTTAGTCATTCTCTTAACTCTAACCCTAGTTTTCACAACCCAAGGGTTTTAAGTTAGGAATTCACCATTAAAGACTACCCTTTAATTCTAGGGTGTTAGGAAATCGAATGAGGGAAGAAATTAGCTAGAAATCTTACCTTGAAAAGGAGAAACTAGTTCACCTTTCTGCTCTCAATATTCGTGCCTTAGATTAATGGGGTGAAAAACCCCAAAATTCTAACATAAACCGTCACACTTCCTCCCATCGTCTGCTGCAGCAGCCAGAGTCACGCCATGGCGGACCCTATGGTTATTTTTCCTACAGCAATACGGCGAATCTCCAACCATTATGACAGTCTCGTTACAATAGAATTCCCCCCACTACAGTGATCCCCCGTCAACCAGTAGCTCACATTTCACTACACACATTTCTTTCCTCAATCCCAGGTTCAATTATCCCTCACCCAAAACTTTTTCACCATGCACCTAGGCTAAATAGGGTATTCTAGGCTTATTTCCCTGTAATGACGAACGGGTCGTTACATCAGATACCAACTAAAATACTGTTTGTCCCCAAATGGACCAAGGAAGTACTAAAGGAAAATACCTGATTCCACAAACAGCTAGGGGTATTTGTCTCGCATATCTTCTTTGGTCTCCTAAGTGGCCTCCTCTACCGAGTGATTCTTCCACTAGACCTTTACCATCTCGATTTCTTTCGACCTTAATTTGCGAACCTCCCTATCTAGTATAGCCACAGGCTCTTCCTCATAAGACAGGTTCTCATCAAGCAGCACTGAATCCCATCTAATAATATAAGATCCATCCCCATGGTATTTTTTCAACATGGAGACATGAAAGGTTGAATGACTCTAGACAAACCTGGTGGCAGGGACAGTTCATAAGCTACTTTCCCACTCGCCAAAGAATTTAAAATGGCCCAATGTACCTCGGGCTAAGCTTGTCCCTTTTTTTAAACTGCATCACTCCCTTCATGGGAGAAACCTTGAGCAAAACTTGTTATCCCACCATAAATTCCATACCCCTTACCTTCTAATATGCATACTGCTTCCGCCTACTTTGATCAGCCACCAGTCTTTCCTGAATCACTCTGACTTTCTCCAAAGACTCCTTTAACAAATCAGTGTCCCATGATCTCACTTCGAATGCATCGAACCAACTGATAGGGGATCTACATTTTCTCCCATATAAAGCCTCAAATGGTATCAAGCCAATGCTTGAGTGATAGCTATTATTGTATGCAAACTCTGCCAAGAGTAAAAACTTATTCCAATGGCCCCCAAAATCAATCACACAGGCCTGAAGCATGTCCTCTAACACCTAGATAGTCCTCATCGACTGTCCATCAGTCTGTGGATAAAAGGTTGTGCTCAAATCTAACATGGTACCTAATTTAGCTTATAAGGTCCTCCAAAAATGGGACGTGAACTGCGTACCTTGATCTGAACGATCAATATTGGCACCCCGTACAACTAGATCACCTCCTTCACATACAGTTTGGCTAGTCTCCCTGCATTGTAAGTCACCTGATCAGGCAAGAAATGAGTTGATTTAGTCAGTCTGTCAACAATGACCCGGATGGAGTCAAACTTCCCCAATGTCTTCGAAAGGCCGACCATGAAATCCATAATTATCCACTCCCACTTCCACTCTAGGATGGGCATTCTCTAGAGTACTCCCCCGAGTTTCTGATGCTCATATTTCACCTGATGACAGTTTAGGAATTGGGAAACATGCTCAATAATGTCCCTCTTAATTCTATTCCACCAATAGTGTCGCTTCAGGTCGTGATAAATCTTGGTGACTCTAGGATGTATAGAGTACCTCGAACTGTGAGCTTCTAACAAGATAGTTTGATTAGCTCACCAACTCGAGGAACACAAATATGCATCCTTATCCTCAAAACCCCTTCATCATCTATTGTCGCTTCCTTCACCTCCCCTCGCAAGACCTGGTCTCGAATCTTACTCAACCTTGCATCCTCAAACTACCCAGATTTAACTTCCTCTAGCAGCGATTATCTAGCTTCCACACTGACTAAAATCCCACCTGACTCCACCAACGTAAGTTTCACCAAAATGTTGGCCAGTGTCTGAACTTTTCTAGCCATCGGACGCCGAGCAGCTTCCAAACAAGCCAAGCTACCCATACTCATTGCTTTCCAGCTCAAAGAATTTGCCACTACATTAGCCTTCCCTAGATGATACAAAATTGTGACATCATAGTCCTTAAGCAATTCCATCTATCTTCGTTGTCTCAGGTTAAGATCTTTATGGGAAAATACATACTGTAACTTGTGGTGGTCTGTGAACACCTCACAACGGGCCCCGTACAAGTAATGCCTCCAGATTTTCAGGGTGAATACCATCGCTGCCAATTTCAAGTCATGCATGGGGTAGTTCTTCTGATGCACTTTCAACTATCTTAAAGCATACGCAATAACATATCTTTCCTACATTAACACATCCCGAATCCATCGTGAGGCATCATAATAAACCATAAAATCTTTACCTTCTACCAGTAGTGCCAGGATGGGTGCCGTGGTTAACAAGGTTCTGAGCTTTTGAAAGCTTTCTTCACACTCCTCTGACCACTAGAATAGCATGTCCTTCTAGGTCAGCCTTGTCAACCGAGAGGCAATGGCCGCGAAACCTTTCAAAAATTGATGGTAATAACTAGCTAGCCCAACAAAGCTCTGAATCTATGTACTATAGTGGGCCTAGCCCAATTTTGGACCAGTTCCACCTTCTGTAGATCTATCTTAATCCCTTCCTCGGAGACTACATGCCCTAGAAATGACACCAGTTCCATCCAAAATTCATATTTAATGAACTTTGCATAAAGTTTCTTCTCCTTTAGCAGCCCCAACACAACCCTCAGGTAATTCTCATATTCCTTCATAGTCTTGGAATACACTAAAATATCTTCAGTGAAAATGATTATAAAAGAGTTCAGAAAAGGTTTGAAGATACCGTTCATCATGCTCATGAACATTGCTGGAGCATTGGTGAGTCCGAACAACATTACCAGAAATTCATAATGCCCATACCTAGGTTCGAAAGGTTGTCTTCATAATATCCTCACCATGGATTTTCATCTGATGATAACCCGATCTCAAATTAATTTTTGAGAACACCACTGCACTTTTTAGATGATCAAATAGGTCATCTATTCGGGGAAAGGGATATTTGTGTTGGATGGTTACCTTATTCAGTTGGCGGTAGTCAATGTACATCCGAATGCTAGCATCTTCCTTCTTCACAAACAATATAGGGACGCCCCATGGTGAGACACTAGGCCGAATGAACCCCTTACTAAGCAACTCCTACAACTGCTCTTTGAGTTCTCTCAATTCAGCCGGTGCCATCCTATCTGATGGTATAAATATAGGTTGGGTCCCTGGCTCTAAGTTTATGCAAAAGTCAATATCACGGTATGGCAGCACGCCTATCAAATCCGCGGAAAACACCTCTAAAAGCTCACGAACTACCAGAACAAACTCTATGGATGGACCCTTTGAACTGGTATCCCGAACGTGGGATAGATAAGCTAAACACCCTCGCCCTATCAATTTTTAGGCGCGAATATATATGAGTTTCTTATGAGAAGGGCTACAATCCCCCCTTCCACTCCAATAGAGACATCCCTGACATCGGTATGCCAGTTGTCTTAGCGTGGCAATTCAAAATGGCATGACAAGGAAACAACCAACTCATTGCCAAGATAACATCAAAATCTACCATGTCTAAGATCACCAAATCTACTCGCGTGTCATAACCCATAAAGCTTACATAACAAACACGATAAACTCTATCCACAACCACAAAATCCCTAATAGGAGTATAAACATGAATTGGGGCATCAAGAATATCACAAACAAGATTCAACCCCACAACAAAATAAGCAGACACATATGAAAAAGTAAAGCTAGGATCAAATAAAGCAGTAGCCATTCTGTCACATACAAGAATAGTACCTATGATGACTTCATTTAAAGCCTTCGCCTCAGGTCGACTGGGAAATGCATAGAAGTGAACCTGATTACCTGCTTGAGACTTGTCCTTGTTGGGTTGTGTACCCCCTCTGCCAGACTGAGTACTACCCCCTCCCGTCTAAGCACCCTCTCTACCAGGCTAGGTACTACCTCTACCTGCTGACTGACTGCCCCGTACAAGTTGAGGGCGATCCCTACTGAAGGCACTACCTTCCCTTCCTGCAGTAGCTGGAGCTTG
Source organism: Datura stramonium (assembly GCA_018107945.1). Classification (NCBI taxonomy): domain Eukaryota; kingdom Viridiplantae; phylum Streptophyta; class Magnoliopsida; order Solanales; family Solanaceae; genus Datura; species Datura stramonium. The sequence continues at coordinate 9,927 of JACEIK010002975.1, forward strand.
AAAAGCTAGATGTGGTACCCGTCCTGTCCAAACCTAGGACATCATCTATGAATGTGGTCATACATATCACATTCATGACATACCTTATCAAGTACTAGCTTCTGAGCTGGAACCGAGGAGATAGGGCGAGACCTAAATTCTGAACGAACCACCTGGGTGCTTTCAACTGCACCTGAAGGCCACTGAATAGTCCCTGGCAGACCCCGGCTAATACCTGCATAGCCGACTGAATAGGGCGCCCCAAGTACCCCTAGGGAATCAGAGCCAAAGTGTAGGAACCACATAAATTACCCACCTTCTGAGCTTTTTTCACGGTATTTCCTGCGTAACCATCTTGCTTGACCTCCTCCACATTCTTCACAAACTCCCCCACTTCCCAGAAGGTCTTACCTGCTAACACCATCTGCAGAGCTGACAAATGAAGTCCCATATTCAAGCCCTTAACAAACTACATGATCCTCTCCCACCTCGGTGGGCAATAATGGCAGGGTATACCTGGACAGTGAGTGAAATCGGGCCTCATAGGCTACAATTAAGGAGGTTCCTTTTTCAATATTGGTGAACTCATCTCGCCTCTGGTATCGCAGGGTATGAGGCACATATTTCTCTAGGAAAATGGAGTAGAACTAAGTCCAGGTCAATGGTGGTGATCCTACCGATCTACACTCTACAAATGCTCTTCACTAGAGCTTGGCATCTCCCATTAACTTAAAGGTGCCAAATTCCACTCCATACTTCTCTATTGCCCTCATCTTGTGGAGCCTCTCATGGCAGTCACTAATGAACTCATAGGCGTCCTTCGCCTCAGTGCCAGAGAAGGTGGTAGGCTTCATCTTTGTGAACCTACAAAAAAAGTCATGCTCCTCCCACATCATCATCAGCTCTACCACTGGTCATCTATACCGAAAACCATAGCGACTGCATACTGTAACCCTGAGTGCTGCCCAGCTGGAGTTGTTGGTGCTACTTCATTACCCAAGAGGCTACTCAAAAGATTTAGTACTTGAGCCAGGATCTCAGAGGAAGCCGTAGCGGTCACCGCCTCTCCCTACGTTGGGACCTCCACTTCGACTGCCACTCTTTCTCGAACTGTTAGAGGTCTGGGGATTTTGACCTTTCTCGAGGGGAACAGAAGCATGGGACCTACCTCTGACAGTAGCAGGACTTTTCCCGCGACCTCGGCCTCGTCCTCTACCATGAGTTGCGGCTTCTACCACTGGCTCTGGGCTTTCATCTATGGCTCCTCTTGCGCGTGTCCTCATCATCTATGGGAGAAAGAAAAAAGTTATTAGATACCAATTTAGATCACCAGATATCAATTGGAATCAACTAATAATACAAACAAGAGAAGGAAAAGAGTTTTCTTAAAGTCCTGTAGCCTCCCGAAGATAAGTAACGGACGTCTCTACACTAATTCCCTAGATTTTACTAGACTTGTCCTCATACTATAAGATCAACGAACCTAGGGCTCTATTACCTCTTTTTCACGACCTAAGTGACCGTGATTGGCACCCAGACTATTCCCCCGGTGGGAAAACCAGTATGTCCCAAACTTTCTCATACATTTGCTACATTCAAACCATTTAATAAGTGCTCATAAAATAAAAAGGAGAAAGTATTATAAAAATGAAAGAATTACTAGCAACATATTACATAATTATCGCAAGAACTAAAAGTTGTCGTATTGAGGACATCTACTTAGTCAAAATCTAAGAGGAATAACAAGCGATAAATAAATCCATGTCCAAACAAAAGACATTTCTTCAGAAGGGAATTGCATCAACTCAGAGAATCATCTCACCCTCGGATGCCTCGCAGCTACTACTACAGATGGGGTTGAGAGGAACTTCCTAGATTGTAGTCTGCACTCAAAAAAAATGCAGGAGTAACATCAGTATGATATAATGTACTGGTAAGCATCATCGTCTAACCTTAAATAATAATGAATATGCAAGTGAAACAGCAACATACATTCACGAACACAGTTAATCATTACATAACTCTATTTCTACCATAATTTAGAATAAAGTCAAAGCTAGCCCGCTCACTGGTTAGGCCCCGTTGCAGTGGGGATATGGCTGCGCAATAGTTTCGCTGCTATACCCCGAAAGCCTAAAGATCAGACCCGGGAGTTGAAATGAAAAAAATTGAAAATCTGGCACCAGGTCACAGAACGATTCATTATGTGACCCATGAGCTAGACCATGAGTCGTGAAGTGACTCGTGGTGAGGTGCTGGACTTGAGTTGAAATTTTGAGTTTTGAAGTCTCCATAGATATGACCATGAGTCGTGGTCAGTCCCTAAGACTCGTTGAGTCAGTCATGGTCAAGGGTATTTGGAAGAAGAAGGATGGGTGGGTAGTGTACTTCACGATTAGAACCCACGAATCATGGTCAGTCACCATGACTCGTTAGGTGAGTCATGGTCAGCCTTTGGTGAATAACTTGAGATGTTGGGCAGTGAAGGTAACGAGTGGTGACCACGACAATGACGATTTGTTAGGTCCCTCATGGGGACCCATGAAGAAAAGTGTCAGTGCACACGATGACAGTAGGAAATGACTTATTCCCTTGGATGAAGACTCGTCCAGTCCCTCGTGGGGACTGGCAGTCAGTTAATTTCTGCGAATTTAGTAAGAGCTTATCCATAATTCCTATGATCCTAAGGCCTAAACTACGTCATTTTAAGCTATGAATAGTGAGTATTAAGAGGGTAAAATTCATTCTAGGCTATTCCTACCTATGCATGCAACCTTAGAGAGTTAGAGAGGTGATCAAGCTTAATCCCCTTCAAGCTTCTCTTTAATTCTTCATTGGGAAATCAAGGGAGTGGTTAAATCAGTCCATCTTAGGTATATAGGGTCATGAATGGGTGAATTTTTTCACGCCCATGCAATCTCTCCCTAATTCACGAAATTCTATTGAATATTTTATGGGGTTTTATCCGAACTCTTATGATCCATCCATGGGTTAATTTCCTTCATGTATCAAGTTATACTCTATGAATCATGGGAAAATTTACAACTATTTAACTTATAAATAATGGATTTAAATCTCTACAAAACTATGTCCAACTATGCATGTTTTATGAGAGTTTAAGTTATGATTCTACCTTGATGTTGATGTTCATTAACCCATTATGATTTATGGCCTATGATATGATTTCTCTCAAATTCTCATCGTGAATTTAAGAATATCAAGTATATACATGTTTCACAAGTATGCATGAACTTCATGATTTTATGAATTTATGATTACGGCCGACTCACGGGCCTTATTTCATGGCTAGTTCATGTATTTTTAAGCATGCTTATGATTATCATGATTTAACTAATCCATGAATTTCATGTATATTATCCTATGAGCACTATATATATTTTGGGAGTAGTATTTANGTATTTAACACCGAGTAGGTTCGGGGCCTAGGTTTTGCCCCAAATCTCAGAACTACGTGCCATTGTAGGCCACGATGGGACTTCTCTTGAGACTGTCCCCTTTGACTCAAATGGGCCTTTCATGAGTGATATCATGCCCTTTCATGGTTCTACCCTTGGCAAGGTACGAACACCCTTCCGACTAGGGGTTTACAGGTCGGGCTCCATGTGTGCTCATATGGGGTATGTATGTTATAAGAATATGGCATTGTTCCTCATGATTTATGTATGATTATGACTATATACTTTGGCTCAAGTCGTGTTTAATAAAGCTTTTCTCTCATAATTATGATTATGAACGATTTACGAATGTTTTGAAAACCTTGAGCCTTACGTTGCATTATGATATTCATGTTCTGATCATGTTGTCCTACTCTTATGAACTTTTATGTATTTTAAATGTACATTTTACTTACCTTGCATACTCGATAAATTCCACGTACTGGCCGCATAATCTATACTATATCATTTTATGATACAGGCTCCAATCTTCAGACTCAGCTCCGTCACTAGCCAGCTTTCGGAGTAGCATTAGTCTCTTTGGCGAGTCCTCATCTGTAGAGGGGCCCTCTTTTATTCAGTTATGTGGGTGTATTTTCATTTTAAGTTTTAGAGAGTTAGTTGGGGTCTTGTCCCACTAACTCATCGGTGATAGAGGCTTTCTCAGACATAGTTTATATTCAGCTTTAAACACATGCGATATATTTCAGACCTTATGCCATGTTTAGACTTACGCTATGTTATATATGTCGAATATTCCACTTTTATTGATTGAGTTTAGTCGTATGTTCATGTCATAGGTCAACTTAGAGTCCCTCGGGGTTCCTTATCCCGTGTCTCGATCTGAGCCTATGTTCGGAGCGTGACACTCTCCACAGTGGTAAGAGTTCCGCTGCAGCGGTACTGCAGAGGCAGTAGCTCGACCAAGTTGTCAACCTTAAGCTCCACACTTAGCAATTTTTCTCATTCAATCCATCAGCTCCAAATGAAAACATGTATATTTAAAACATCACGGTCAACTCATCAACTTATCTCATTGAATGCACCCATGAATTCTTATCACTTAATTCATCAACTCTCCACGAATTCACATATAATTTTGTAAATATGCGTCAACATTGAAGTCACAAGTAACTACTCAAGCATCATAGTCTCACATGATTATTATATCTTCGAACCAATCCTCTCTCCTCAACTTTCCTTTCATACCATGCCATCGATAATGAGCCGAGCACACGCCTCCATCACATCTCCATACACAGTCACATGGAATATCATTGTACACGCATGCCAGAGGGTCTTATTTCTACCCTTCCAGTCATAACCTGTAGAGGACTCTAGAAATCCATGTCATGTACACCCAACCGTATGAACCCGTCAAATCATACTGTCTGTGTACTCTCACCTATACATCCAGCCGTATGAACTCATCATATCATACCTATCTGTGTACTCCTATCAATTGTGGTCCTTCACCCCTTCTTTCACTCTCACTAGTTACCCTTCCTTGGGTTATCACTTCATCAACTCAAGTGACAATCACAAAGACATAACACTCCATAACTTCCATATCATGCACACAATGTACAGGTAACAATACCACATCAAATTTTACTTCACCAAATTAAATATTACATAGGTATTATTAACAAAAATTAATGTCCAAGGACCAATCAAGCATGTTATTATTCCACACACATACACACTATTATATAGGGTCTAACTCCTTGTAAAATCGTAACTTACCTTGATTGCAGGATAAGAGAATACCGCTACTCTACAAGAGCTTTGCCTTTTTGTAGCATCTCCGAACGTTCAAAATCTAAACATAAGTAAATAAACAACATTCAATCACCTAACACTTCATTCAGGGCCTAGAAATTAGTTTCTACCGCATTATACCTGATATCAAGGTCATGTTTAATATCTCAAGGGTCAATTTCACCATGTCCCGTCCCCAACATAGGTAATTCCCACCTATTATATTGAGTTTCTACTCCTTAACCCTTTGTAAGCATTTAACAATGCTAATGGTCTCAATTTCACCAACACCCGGGTCTCAAGCTACTCCACTATCGAAAGTTATACTTCCATATTGTTACACCCCGTAAATTTCCGACACATAGATAGCCTATTCGCGTGTTGGTTAAGTGTATTTAAAAGCCATACATGCTAGAAAAAGGTCCAGGAAAAGATCGGACGAGAAACCTGTCGAACCATCGTGGAAGGAGTCGGGGCAGAGCCCTTCCGCGATGGCAGCGTGTCACGGAGGTAGAGCCTCCGCGTTGGCTCCGTGACACGTTGGCCTTGACCAGGAACAAGTATATAAAGCCTCCAACTTCGGTTGTTTTCATTATT
>JACEIK010002975.1:25524-45017 GCA_018107945.1 Datura stramonium
AGCTAGCCAGGCACCAGATGTGCTTAGGCTCGCCAGTTAGCAGTCCAGGTCCTACTAGGGCACCAGGTGCCAGTCATACCCCCCAAGGCGGGGCGTGACACATATTTCCCTAGAAAGCATCAATTTCCCACTTTTAAGCCTAGGAGTCAATACCCAATCATTATCCTAACCATGATCTTAGTTTTCACAACCCTAGGGTTCTAAGCTAGGAATTCACTATTAAAGACTATCCTTTGATTCTGGGGTGTTAGGGAATCGAATGAGGGAACGAATTAGCTAGAAATCTTACCTTGGGAAGGAAAATTGGTTTCCCTTCAAAATTCGCCCTTTTGATCTCAACATTCGTGCCTTAGAGTAATAGGGTGAAAAACCCCAAAGTTCTTACTTAAATCGTTATACTGCCTCCCGTCGTCTACTGTGGCAGCTAGAGTCACGCCATGGCTGAATCGATGGTTATTTTTCCTACCCTTCTATAATGGACCTCTGACCATCATGACGGTCTCGCTACTGTGGAATTCCCACCACTGCAGCGGCCCCCCATTAACTAGTAGCTCACATTTCAGTGCACACATTTCCTTCCTCAATCCCATGTTCAATTATCCCTCACCCAACACTTTCCACAATGCACTTAGACGAAATAGGATATTCCGGACTTATTTCCTTGTAACCAAGGATAGGGCGTTACAACAGGAATAGTTTCAGCCTCCTCATAAAGACACTTCCTCAACACAGACACATGAAATACTAGGTGACTAAAGATAATTCTAATGAAAAGTCTAGCTCGTAAGCCACCTTACCTTTATTTCTCAAAATTTTATAAAGGTCCAACAAATCTAGGATTCAACTTTCCTTTCTTTCCAACCTTATGACCCCCTCAATTGGTGTACTTTCAAGAATACATAGTTACCTTCCTTAGACCATAGATCTATACGCCTCTTGTCTACATAAGACTTTTGACGATTCTGAGATGCTTTAAGCCTTTCTTGGATAATCTTCACTTTTTTAAAGCCATCCTGGATCAGCTCCAGCCCAACCATCGGTACCTCTGTTGGTTCAAACCAACTTATTGGAGATGTACAACGACGACCATATAATTCTTCATAAGGGACCATGTCAATGCTTGCCTAATAATTGTTATTGTACAAGAACTATATAAGTGGCAAATGCTCATCCCAATTTCCACCAAAATCTATAGCATATGCCCCTAACATATCTTTCATAGTTTGAATGATCCTCTTTGCATGTCCATCAGTCTAAGGATGGAATGCGGTACTCAAATTAATGTTTGTACTCAATCTATTTTGAAAGGCTTGCCAAAATCTCGCTATGAATTGAGCTCCTCGATTAGATATAACTAAAATTGGGGTACCATGCAATCTTACAATATAGAGTTAAGCATACTGCTCAGTAGTGTACGTAGTCTTCACTGGCAAAAAATGAGCTGACTTTGTAAGACGATTCACGATCACCTAAATAGAGTCATGTTTACATAAGTGTGAGATAATCCTACTACAAAATCCATATTGATCATCTCCCACTTCCATTCTAGTATCTTAATATTTTGTGCCAAGCCACTAGGCCTTTGATGCTCGGCTTTGATTTTCTAACAATTCATGCACTTAGCCACATGTTTAGCCATATCCTTCTTCATTCTATTCCACCAGTAAATTTTTCACAAATCTTTATACATTTTTGTCTCGGCTTTGATTTTCTAACAATTCATGCACTTAGCCACATGTTTAGCCATATCCTTCTTCATTCTATTCCACCAGTAAATTTTTCACAAATCTTTATACATTTTTGTCTAACTTGGATGGATTGAATAACCTGAACTATAAGCATCTATCATTATTCATTCCCAAAGTCCACCATTATTTGAAAATTCATAATTGCCATTAATTCTCAACACACCATCATTATCCCCAATTGTAAAAGTTGTGATCAATTTTTTTAGTACCCCATCTTTAATTTCTTGTATATTTGGATCTTCATATTGTCACTCTTTCAATTCAACTACTACAGAGGACCGTGCCTTAGGGATCACCGTAAGGTTACCCTATTTAGTCTCATCAAACCTATCACCATTATTGATAGCTTATGTATTTCTCTTTCTAGCGCTCTCTCTTGAGCCTGTAAATGAGCCAAAACACCTATAGATTTTCGACTAAGGGCATCAACCACTGCATTAGCCTTCCTTGGATGGTATAAGATGTTGACATCGTAACCTTCCATAACTCAAGACACCTTTTTTGCCTCAAATTTAGCTCTTTTTGCTTGAAAATATATCGGAGGCTTTTATGGTTTGTAAATATCTCACAGTGTTCTCCATAAAGGTAATGTTGTCATATTTTAAGAGCAAACACAACTGCTGCAAGCTCTAAATCATGTGTGGGGTAGTTCTTTTCATGGGTCTTTAATTATCTCGAGCATAAGCAATAACTTCCCATTCTACAGTAGGACATAACCAATTCCAACTCTTGAAGCATCACAATACACAATAAAACCATCTAAACCTATCAGCAATGATAGCACTTATGCAGTAGCCAATCTCTTCTCAGTTCTTTGAAACTCTGTTCACAAGCATCAGACCACTAGAATTTGACTAACTTCTATGTTAGCTTAGTCAATGGTGCTTCTAGTGTGGAAAATCCTTCCATAAATCTTCTATAGTAACCAAGTAGACCTAAGAAACTCTAAATCTCAGTTGATGTCATTGGCCTTGGCCAATTTTTCACCGCCTATATCTTTTGAAGGTCTACTTTAATTCCCTCACTGGACACCACATGTCCTAGGAATGCTACTGATTGTAGCCAAAATTCACACTTATAAAATTTGGCATAGAGCTCGTTATCTTTCAATACCTGTAATATTGTTATGAGTTGCTTTGTGTGTTCTTCCTTGCTTCAAGAGTACACCAAAATATCATTTATGAACATGATAATAAAGGTGTATGAAAATGACTTCAATACGTGATTCATACGATTCATAAATGCAGCTGGGGCATTGGTCAAACCAAAGGACATCACTAAGAACTCATAGTGTTTGTAGCGGATTATGAAAGTTTTAAGAATATTTTCCTTCTTTATTCTGAGCTGGTGATATCCTGACCTGAACTCTGTCTTAAAGAAGTACTTTGCTCCTTGAAGCTGATCAAACAAGTCATCAATTCTTCGCAATGGGTACTTGTTCTAAATTGTGAGTTTGTTAAGCTATCGATAATCGATTTGAGAGATCGTCTTTCTTATTGATGAACAAGGCCGAAGCACCCCACGGTGACAAACTTATCCTGATAAAACCCTTGTTTAGAAGGTGTTTCAATTATTCCTTTAATTTTTTTAACTTTATATGAGTCATTCTATAGGGAGGTATAAATATGGGTTGAGTGCCTAGTTGTACCTCTATACCAAAATCTATCACCCTTTATGGAGGAAGTCTTGGTAAATCATCTAAGAAAACATCTGGAAATTCTCTAACAACTAGAATGGATTGAAGGGTCAGTGTTTCTTCCTCAGAATTAATGATGTGAGCCAAACAGGCTAAATATCCTTTCCTCACCATCCTTCTAGCCTTAAGGTAAGAAATCAATTTACCTATAGGCGAGGTTGTACTACCTTTCTGCTCCAATATTGCTTTATTAGTAAACTGAAACTTGACTATCTTAGCACGATAATCAAATATGGTATAGCAGAACGACTACCAATCCATACCCATAATTTTATCAAAGTCTAACATTTCTAGTTCTATGAGATCAGTAGTGGTGTTGTGATCCAATACTGAAACTATGCAACCTTTGTATATTCTCGTTACTTCTATTGACTCACCAACTGGTGTAGAAACTAGGTATGATGTTTCCAACTGCTCAGATTCTAATTCGAGATTCTTAGCAAAATAAGGAGTAACATATGAGAATATAGATCCTGGGTCAATTAATACATAAGCATCATGTGCACAAACTGATAAAGTACCTATACGTAAGAGTTTATATATGAGTATGTAGATCCTTGGCCAATTAATACACGAGCATCATGTGCACAACTAATAAAGTACCTGTAACTATAGTTGAGGATATTTCTACACTTTAGTGGTCTAATGCTGCATAAAGACAAGGTTATCTACCTCCCTGGATCGTAGACCTTGAGCCGTTGTCTGCATCATGCCAGGCTGAGTTAATGACCGCGAGATGGGGTAGATGTTGCAGTAGTGTCAACTGAAGCACCTAAATGATAAGTCGATCCCCTACTTACATTGAGTGGCCGTTTCAGACAATTGTACTTTAAGTGTCCAATGTCTCCACAACGGTAACAACCTTGCATCTCATTTCTACACTAACCTGAATGGCCTTTCTCGCAAGTATTACAAGTGACTTTCTAGTTGGATGGCTGTCCAATACTACTATGACTCTAAGAGACTAGAGTTCTGATTTTGGAGAGACTGCTCCCATTTCCTTGGAAAACTATCGTCTGTCTGGGGTGTGGACTGAGCGGGTACTGGAGACCCCTTATTAGGCACCCCTTTATTTCAACCACTAACTAAACTACTAAACTCACTAGTTTTCAGGCCTTCTTATTCTGATCTCTTTCAACTTTTCTCTTTTGCTTCTTTCCTTCTAAGCTTTTTGCACCAATGTAGGTTTATGTTGTCGTGAAACTGCATCCCTCAATTGTATTAATTTCATATTATCGTACTGTCACTTCTTTACTTTTGATATAAGTGACAGTTCTACCGTATTTTGAATGACAACTCCTCCATCATTTGAATCTAGGAGTCGAACTCTTATACTGGCCAGTTGATGTAACTCTTTAGTCATCTTTATCTTGTCTGACTCTACATGCTTCAAGTTGCTCATAGATTTGCAACTAAGACTATTTGCTACTGCATTAGTCTTGCCCAGAGGACATAGGATATCAACATCATAATCCTTTAACAACTCAAGCCATCTCCTTTGCCTCAAATACAACTCTCGCTACTTAAAGATATATTAAAGGCTTTTGTGATATGTGAATATATTGACATAAATTCCATATAAATAGTGATACCATATCTTTAAGGAGAACACTATAGCTGCTAACTCGAAATCATGAGTTGGATAATTCTACTTGTGTTTTCTCAACTATCTTGAGGCATATACAATGACTTTGTCACGCTACATCAGGACACAACCTAAGTCAATTCTTGAAGCATCACAATATACAACATACCCCTTATCCCTCCTGGAAGGATCAACACAAGTTTGGTGTAAGACTATTTTTCAATTTCTAAAAACTTTGCTCACATGCTTCTAACTACTGAAATTGACTATTTTGTGAGTAAATTTAGTCAAAGGTACGACAATGGAAGAAAAGCCTTCCACAAATCTTCGATAGTAGCCAACCAGGCCTAAGAAATTATGAACTTCTGTAGGTGTTATAGGTCTAGGCCAATTCTTTATCGCCTCTATTTTTTGAAAATCCACGCTGATACCTTCATTGGAGACCATGTGTCTCAGAAATACTACTGCCCCCAACCAAGCTCACACTTGGAAAATTTAGCATATAGTTGGTGTTCTTGGAGTGTCTGTAATACTACCTTAAGATGATCATGCATGATCTTCTTCACTTCGTGAATATATAAGGATGTCGTACATAGACACAATCACGACACATCAAGAAAAGGTGGTTTAAATACTTTATTAATAAGATCTATGAAGGCTACTAGAGCATTTGTTAAGCTAAAGAACATGACATGAAATTCAAAATGCTCGTATCTCGTATGGAAAGTTGTTTTTGTGATGTCTACTTCCCTGATCTTTAGTTGATGGTATTCGAATCTTAAATCAATTTTTGTGAAATATTTGGCCCTCTGTAATTAATCAAATAATTCATCAATCCTGGGGAATGAATATTTGTTCTTTATAATGATTTTATTTAGTTTCCTATAATCTATACATATTTGCAATGAGAGATCTTTCTAGCGTATAAATAACACAGGCACACCCCAAGGGGACATACTAGGTCGGATAAACCCTTTATCAAGAAGATCTTTCAATTGTTCTTTTAGCTTCTTCAGCTTTGCTAGGGCCATCCTATAGGGTGGAATGGATATAGGCTGAATATTGAAATTCATATTGATACTAAAATCTATTACTCTGTGTGGTGGAAGCCCAGGAAGTTCCCTCAAGGAACACATTAGGATATTCATTTACAATTGGTACAAATTGGAGTTGGTGCCTCCTCTTCAATATTAAGATCCCTTACCCGGACCATATGATATAACACCCTTTTGTGATTAGTTTCCTTGCCTTAAGGTAGGAAATAAACCAATTCGTTGGAATCACAACATTACCCTTCATTCCAGGACTGACTCGCTCGGAATTTGGAATTGTATAATTTTAACCGACAGTCAATAGTGGAATAACAAGTAGATAGACAATACATACCCATGATAAGGTCAACATAACCATTTTGAGCTTGATTAAATATTCCATAGTGTCTTTGCCACTCACTGTAATGGTATAATTTTAATAAACCTGCCTACCTATGATTAACTCTCCCACTGGATTTGACACTGCAAATGGTTTCCACAACTTTTCTGGTTCTACCCCAAACTTCCCCGTAATATAAGGAGTGATATATGATGACGTGTCCCCTGGATCTATAGTCCATATACATCATGTGAGAAAATTGATTGTATACCTATAATGATGTTTGGGGATTCCTTTGAGTCCTGACGACCTGTCAATGCATAGAAGCGGTTCTGACCATTGCTTTAGCTAGAGGCTCCGCTTCCCATACCTCTATCTCGACCTGCAGATATTTGAGGGCCCATCCCCGGGGGACGAATGCTAGAAGAAGAGGTTACCACTAACCCTGATGGTTGTGTTGTACCACTCTTACCATTATTCAGACAATGTTGCATCAAGTGCCCTAGAAGCCCATATCGATAACACATCCATATCCTGAAGGCATGGTCTAGGATGTGCTCTTCTATTCTAAGGGCAGGGTGGCAGAGGTGGCCTCATCTGACCTGAACGCTCTTTGAGAGGGAAGGTAGATGACTCGGGACCCTGAACTAACCCGAATCGAGCATTGTGATCATATTTGTGAATTTATGACTGGGGTGGAATACTATTAGAAGAATAGGCTGATCATCGGGTAGACTGGGGCCTAATACCTCCCTGGAATCCTCCGTAAGACTCTGAAGATCTATCTCTTTTGCCTATTCTCTTCCTAAGTTCTGACTATCGCAGAACTGATTCCTAAGATTTTCCAAGTTCTGGGCAACTACTTTAATTCAGGAAATATCCACGTTCTTACTCAAGGATGCTATGGTGCAATCTATTATCAAGTGGGGTCCTAAACCATTCACAAAGTGGTGGACTCTAACTTGCATTGTATCCACAATGAAAGGAGCATATCTAGCTAAAGAGTTAAACCTGAGATTGTATTCTCAAACACTCATGCCGCCCTGTCTGAGGTTCAAAAATAGATTAACTCAGGCTTGTCTAACTTTTTGTGGAAGAAACTAGTTTTTGAAAGGTTGCTAAAAATTCCTCCCATTCAACTGGAGGTATATATGATCCTCCAGATCTCTCCTAGGGCTCATACAAGTTAATTGACTCTAGATTAGCCTCACAAGAGTCTGCACTGTTCCCATTANCCTCCAGATCTCTCCTAGGGCTCATACTATAAAATTGCTATATCTCATAGTTTGAAAGATGTCAACTCTGTGCATAACTTTAAGTATCTTATGAAGCTGATCAATAAACTCCCAAGGGTCCTCTTTTGGGTTAGAACCTGTAAATATAGGAGGATTTACACTGATAAATTCCCGAACTCTTAACTTTTAGAGCAGTCAAAAGAATCCAACCATCTATTGTTGCTATAATATTACTGTTTGTGTAAGTAACTGGATCTCCTTCTCCATGTCTGCAACAGTTTAGCCAAGTGGAAGAACTGAGGAATTGAGTCTCCTCTAACTACTCTTTCAGGAGCGAGTAGAACGTGTAGGGCTGGGGTTATTGGACCCTTTCCTACTTCCTTTGTTTCTGGCATCTCAGGATATGCCAATAGTACTGATGATTCACCCTGAGCTTCATGCCCAACTTCCCAGCCGGGGGAGGAGGTGCATGACTAGTGCCTTCCCCCACATCCACATTGATTCGTCTGCTAGTGGTATTCAACCTCTCAAAGGCATTATGTAGAAACATTATAAAGCACTAGTTAGAATTAGACTCTTATGACTTTAGCTCTATTTGCACAATTCTAAGAAATGAAGAAAGGTAACTGTCCCTAAATGCCTTGTAGCCTTCAAATTATAAGTGTGGTGTATACATACCCATAAACAAGACTCTACTAGACACGACTTGTAAACTTTATAGGACTCAATGTACTCTGATACCAAGTCTGTCGTGGCCCAAATTAGGGGAGGTGTGACTAGCACTCAATGCCTCACTTGACCGAACTAGCTATTGAAATTCTTAAAATTCGAATTACAATTAGGCCAACCAGACTATCCTGATAACACTATTACATCACAATATGAATAAACTGATAATCTCAAAACATGTATATATAAGGTTGGCAAGATGTAAGTACCTCAGTTACTAAGCAACAAGCCGACAAGACTATGAACTATACTACAACTGAATAGAAGGCCAGCAAGGCTAAACCACGTACTGAAAACTCATACAGATATCTACAAGCCTCTAAGAGTAGTCTGACTGATGTATAGTTAGTACAAGGACTCAACCCACCTATCTGCTATACACATACTTAAAAATAAAGCTAGACCTTTAATACTTCAACTCCAGAAAGAATTGGAGCTTAGCAAAATAGTTGAACTCTACAACTCCCACTGGAGAGGTCTATCTGGATCTCGATTTAGGCCTACAGAAAAGAATGCAGCATCCCCCCAAAAAATAAGACTTCAGTATGAAAGGAAGTACCGGTATGCAAGGCAGAAATATTATTTGAGTAAGTTGCAAATAGTAAGTAAGAGCAGATATAAAATCAAACATGAAATTTGAAATTTGTGAGACTCATTAAATTTTTATCTCCTTTACTCTATTTAAAACTCAACACACATCTTAACTCATACTATAACACATGATGAGTACTTATAGTGATTTGGCGCACCCTGTGTGTGTGTGTGTGTGTGTGTGTGTAATGGCCTTAATATGGTAGTGACGCTTTGGTGCACATTAACACATACAACTCACGTATATATAGTGCCTCAATATGGTAGTAGCACCTTGATGCACACTAACACACGTAACTCACGCATATATAGTGCCTCAATATGGTAGTAGCATCTTGATACACGCTAACACACACAACTCACGCTAATAAGTATATTAAAAAGATTGATATTTATATCCATTTTCGTTAGTTATAAGACACTTTTTAGCTAATTTCTTTGGACTTGAATTGAAAGAGTATGCATTGGAACTCAACTTAAACATTGGATATGAATAAAGGCTTGAATTGCTAAACTTTTCTTTATACTTTTTAAAGCTTGATTTGGGATCATAATGAAAAAGAAAAATCAACAAAGAAAACTCCACTTCTATATTCATGTCGGTAAAGAATAAAGAAACCTTAACATACCTTATTTTTTTAAATGATTATTCCTAGCATGACTTAAACTTTACTTTATCAAGTTAATTACAATATAGGTGCATAATGAAGCTAATATTAACCCTTGAACAACACTCAACTTCACCAAAATAGTAGCTAAATAATTTTCGGATAGATTGTATGTATTGACATAAATTTGATGGTGTATAGCCACACCCTTCTCTCCCATTTCAATACAACCCGCACTCGCACCAAACATATTGCCCCAATCATATAAAACACACAAAAAACCCTTAAGTGATGCACCATATCCAAAGTACAATAGAAACCCATTGAACCCACAACTTTTGATCAACGTCCCGTGAGTTCTTAACAATAATACGATAAGATTTCTCTACCCAAACTTCTATACAAAAAGGTAAAAATGGAAAGAATATTTACCATACTTGGAGGGATATTTTTATTCTCTTTTTCTTGTAGTCTTCAGGGGTTTAAGTATCCTTCACACTTATCATATTACATGCGAAGGACGGAAGGACAAGACAAAGCTCGAANTTTTATTCTCTTTTTCTTGTAGTCTTCAGGGGTTTAAGTATCCTTCACACATGTAACACCCACTATAATTTAAGCAATAGATCCGTACTTTGAGGTAAGACTGAGGGTACTTAATATGATAAGTAGGAAGTTTACTCAGGCATTTTAGTCACTCTATAATCGTATGTTAAGTTTGGACATCAATCATGTTGTAGAACGAAAGCCGCCGAAAGTTATAGCAAATTTCTTTCTTAAAATTCTCTGAAATTTAGGTCAGATGTCTTAGATATTTTTTCTCAATATATAAGGAATTAGGGGGTCCATGACCTATCAAATTAATTTTTTATGTGTCTAGTTTTCAATGCATTAAACCGTTCGCTAATACGACTTCGGAATAGAGAGATATTCGTGTTTTTGTAAGACTGCGCAGGTAGGCGGTGAGGACCAGAGAGGCTCCACAATAGAAGTGTTTCATGCCACAAAATTAGTGCGTTGAGCAACGTGACATATTGCTACTGAGGCGGTGGCTGCTTATATAAGCTACTTGGTCGGTTGTTTGAGTTATTATCCAGAATTTCCAAAAGAGTTTCACCCTAAACACTCTACTAAGACTCCTTTACTTGTTATAAGTAATTATAAGGTTAGAAACCTTGTCCCAAGTTAATTTTGGTGCCGTAAAAGTCGATAGCCACTCGTAGTCACCATTTTACCAACGTTTTTGCAAGTTTTAGCGGATGCCATTTAAGGAATCCTTGGTAAGCTTCCTTGCTTGTGTTCTTATATGTTAGTTAGAGTGAAAATAAGGTTGTTGAGGTTGATGGTGGATTGTTTTAACTTCTCCTCCAACGAATTTCTGAAAGGGCGAGTCGGGAACGTCGTTTTCGTGATTGTTTCTTTTGTTGAACCTCTTAGCAAATTTTTTGGGTGGCTGGTTCACTGTTTTTAGATGGTATTTTGATCCTTTTGGAAGTAAGGTTTTGGATAGCTCGCGTTCTATGGAGTTTAAGGTATGTTAGGCTATTTTTTCAACCTTTTCGGCATGATTCTGTAGCTTAACATTAACTTCCCTTCCTTTGGATGTGTGGGTTGATTGTGATGCTTGGTTTGATATTAAATACGTTCTTAGTAAGCTACTGGTTTGTTGGTGTTTGGTTGATCATGGTTGATCTTTGAGTCGAGGTTGTGCGCCGGTGGACGTGTCAGCAAGTCGAACGAATCCGTGGAAATTTGAAAAGAAGTGAGGGTATAGTAGTTGTCAATGTTGTGAATTGTTTAGGTATGTTCATGGTTTCTCTTATGTATGTGTTTTTCATGTATGATTTTTATATGTTTGTTGTTGCCTTGTGGCTTATGGATACCTGATGCACGAGAGTTATTCCAGCTCGGGGTTGAGCCTAAGGGTTGATATGGTCTGTGGAGTTGGTAGTTCCTCCATAGTACCAACGCAAGACATTATTCGAGAGTTGGTCCGACATGGTTTGAGCCACCCTGAGATCGCGATAGCTCTCCCAGTTGGATTGAGCTTTGATGATAATGCATAGCCGAAAGTGGTTCCGACCGTACTTGATTTTGTACTTGTTTTCTATGTTATGTATGTGTTCTTATGTTATTAGTATCATGTGATGCGTCAGAGGTTCTAGAACAGTACTGGTTCGAAGGTTGTGATTGTTGTGGTGAGTACGAACGATAAAGTGATATTCCTACCTTTGCTCCTATTATTCTGCTATTCTGATAGCTGCCTTCTAACTTTGAGCTTTCTATTATAGGTCGCATTTCATACTTGGTAGATTGTTGTAATGACGCCCTAGTTGGAGGCGCTGTATTCATGTCTGTAGGTCCTGATTGTCAGGTTGATCGAGGTTGAGTGGAGTCCAGATGTGTGTGGTAAGCTCTAGCTTGTTCGGAGAATACCTTTTTAGATTTTGTGTACATATTGGGTAGGTCGGGGCCCTGTCTCGATCAGTATAAACTTGTCGAACTCTTTAGAGGCTTGTAGACAGTACCTATTGGGTTGGAAATGCTGTAGTAGGTCATGTGAGTCTTTTGTATATATATCTTTTGGTCGTGTGCAACCTTAGTAGCAATATCTATTTGCCATATTTTGTTAATATCTATTGCCTTAATATTATTGTTGTGCTAAACCTCATATGTTCTGGCTTGCTGTAATTAATTTGGTGGTAGGGTGTGCTCGATCGGGTGTGGCCCAGAGTGTCAGTCATGCCCCTCCTATTTTGGGGTGTGACAACATATACACCAAAAAGAGAAGAAAAAAATCTCTTAAATCTTGAACAACTTTGGGTGTTCAATTTTTAGAGAAAAGGCTGTCATGTTACATCAATTTTTTACCACAAGATTTTCTAGCTATGTGAAGAAGATTAACACCAAAATCATAAGAATTTTACTCATCTTAAAGGCCAAATGGGCGACTGTTCTTAGAGAAAGAAGAAAGGGAGAGAACTTAGAGAATTTTTCAGATTTTGTCTAAGTATGATTGATAAATTTGTTCATTCTTTTGAAACTTATAAGGGACCCTTGTGGTCGTCCTTTGTGACCTATTTTTGGACCTCAATTAGAACTAGAATGGGTCATGGGTTTTGGGCCTCCAATTGGTTGATTTGGTGCATGCAATTTAGCTTTATTTTGGGCCACAATTTGGTCAATATTAGTGCCGGCCTTTATATTCATCTTTGGGCAAACCTTTGGTGTCACTTTTTAGGCCAACTTTAAGCTTCATTTGGGCCACATTAGGTCCAATAACTTATGTAGTTACTGCCCTGCCTTCATAACTTGGTTCATTTGGTGTATATAGGTAATGCATACTTGTCGAATTTTAACTTGAATAAGTTAAGCAAGCACCTTAATTATTTTATCTCGTTTCCAAATATTTATCCTTAGGCTTCAACTTAACACTTATACACGTTTGACCATTTCAACTCTTGGCCCAAATATCACCTCATTACCTCGAAGTTAAGCACTTTCATCGTTATTAACTTAATTGTATATGTGTTCAAAAGATACCGGGTGTACATATTATGCGAAGATAATTTCGATAATTGCATACTCATAAATGAAGATAACATATAAAATTGAGTAATATTTAATGGAAAAAAAATTTTAAATTTAAATATAAATATGATTAAAATAAAAAATAATTAAATTCTTTTANATTAAATTCTTTTATTAAAATTAGAGATAATTTGAAATGAAGGGGCTAGTAGTGTTTATTTTGATTGCGTTGAGCGAAAATTTAAAAAAAAACAAAAAAAAACACACACCTCCACAACTAATCTCAATTGTATGAGTCGCCTAGTAAAATTTTTCACGTTCACTCCTTTTTGGCTCCTCAAACCCTGGGCCTGGCCACCGCTTTACTTAGACCATTCTCCTCTTTCTTCTTCTCCGATACGATACTACTACTAGTCTTCTAGGTACTCAAAGACATATACTCGAACTCAGCAGGCAGCACACACAAATAAGAAATTAAAAACGATGATATTTTCAAGGGGTTTATCTCAGATTTCCAGAAACCGTTTCAGTAGATGTCGATGGTTATTTTCATTACGTCCCCATCAACAATCATACCATTCCAATCACATCCACGCTTCTCAAAAGGTCAAATAAATCTGATGCTTTTTTTTGTTGTTATTTTGGTGTCGGAGTTCTATTTTTAGTAGTTACTGTTGTTTTTTCTTTAGCTGTAATTGGGAATGGATATTGTTTTTAGTTTAGAGTTTTGATCCTTTTTTTTACTCGAAAGAGAATTAATAGTTGCTCTGAAGTTTTTTATTTTTTGGGGGGATTGTGTGATTTTTTTTTAATTTTTAAATGTTGAAGGAGATGTTGTGTTCGAGTTTGCAGTTTCTTGCCAATCAATCCAAAACGTGGCAATCCCAAATTAGTTGGGATTGAGAAGTTTAGTTGCTCAATTTGTTGCTATTAATGCTAATTTATGACTTTCATGCTTTATTATCATTGTTTTTTTTTGGTGATTATTAGGTTTTGGGTTGCAGATTAATTCATTCATGGGTTTCTAATACTCTTAGTGGTATTGGGCAACAAATTCATCATCAAAGCACTGCCATAGCAGAGGTTTGTATAGCATCTTTATTTCTTAAATCTACTGTCATCACGTTTTTTCCTGTCTTTTTGCTAACATCATATGTCAATGTCATTCGTCTTAGTTAACTTCCTCACTGGGTGGATCTTATGGTTTATATTTCGTGTAGCATGTTGTGATCAAGTATTTCATTAAGAGATACCATAATAAACTGGTATTTTACAGATTAAAAAAAAGGTATTTCAACAAGAAAAAAGATGATTATATGGTAGGGGCAATTATAACTGTATTTAACAGTTGCTTCACCATATTTTAATCAAGAGTATTTGAGCATGAAGGGCCTTTCTCTTTATTCCTCTCCAGTTGTCTTAGTCTGGATAGGCAAATCAAATTCAAAATACTTAAATCTTCGAGCAAGTAGATGAATTTTCTTGAGATTGAGAATGACTCTTGTCAGTGTCATTATTGTTGAGCTGCCAGTTTAAGGTCTTCTCTGAGTAGTTCGAGTTTCTTTCTGATGCAAATCATCAAGTCTTTTATTTTCCTATCTTATCGTCGTCCGGCTTTCTTTTTATATCCCCTTGCTTTATATAATTGCAGAAGGGTGATGTTTTTCACACTGTTTCGCGTTCTCCTTTTCTCAGGAGCAAGTGGACCCATTTTCCCTTGTTGCGGATGAATTATCCCTTCTGACAAACAGGCTGAGATCAATGATAGTTACTGAGGTATATAACTTGTTCCGTTGTTTGGTAGTTGCTACATTCATGATGCTAGATGACAGCCTGTTTCATTTGTATACAGGTCCCAAAGCTAGCTTCAGCTGCTGAGTATTTCTTCAAAACGGGAGTTGAAGGAAAGAGGTTTCGACCCACAGTATGATTTTCTACACCAAAGCTGAATTTTATGTGTACTTTACATTTATCATTGGTTTGGTGCACATGCTTTTGTGGATATTCCAAAGAGAGAAACTTCCACAGTCTTCAAGTAATTGTTTGAAAAGAAAAATCCACATTTCCATTGATGAAGGCTGCATAGCTTCCAAAAAAAGTCGCGGTTCTCTTAAATTATTGAGTTTCTTTTAAACATCGATAAAACCTAAGTGCTTGGTGTTACTCAAGGGTGTGACCTAGTGGTCAATGAAGTGGGTTGAGAACCATGAGTTCTCAGGTTCAAATTTTAATACAGTCAAAAACACCAGGTAGTTTTTTCCCATGTGTTGTGGCCTTGTCCTAGCCTTGATGGATAAAGATACCTGATATTGTTGCTGGTGGGAGGTGATAGATACTCCGTGGAACCAGTCGAGGTGCGCGCAAGCTGGACCAGATACAATGATTATTAAAAATAGAAAACTAAGTGCTCGGTGTTTAGTGAAGTTTGGATTTGAAATAGTAGAGACATACATTTCATGCATTTCTTTCAGAAGGCTTAAAACATGTTTTCCTAAAAACTAAGGAAGAAAAAGAATTTCCCTTAGTTGCACTTGTATAGGTTCAATCATGATGCTCCAAGAGAGGTGACTGAAAGCAAAACAAAGAATGTGAACAGGGACAAACATGAGAAGACTAAAGAAACAGAAAAAGTTGGCAAACCAAATTGAACTGAATTCTATTACTTTTAACATCCCGGGGCTCCTTTTTTATTTTATTTTGCGTTTTGGTAGTATGTGAAGTTTCATGTTATATATTAACAACACTTGGAAAATAATTCTCTTTTATTTGATATGCAATTTTCCAATATATCTATTATCTAATGAACAGTGGTGTTCTTTTAAGGGATTTGAATTGAAGTCTTTGCATTAGTTGAAGTCTTGTAATTTCAAAGCGAGCACATTTGTGGTGTCGACACAGATATTAGCCTCTTGAAACCTTGTACTTTGGTAGTGCTTCTTGTTTGCTTTAAATGTTTATTGACTTATAATGCAGTTGCTTGGGCAGATCCATCATAATGTAGATTTTTTTCAAGTTTGTATCATGTCAATGTAATATTCAATTTCAACTCATGGTTTCCTACATTCTCCCTTTAAAATAAATACACTGGTGCATTCTCTTGTAGGTTCTGCTGTTGATGGCAACTGCGTTGAACGCACAGATTCCTAGATCTGCTCCCCAGGTGGATGTTGATTCTTTGTCCGGGGATTTGCGTACAAGGCAGCAGTGTATAGCTGAGATTACTGAGATGATCCATGTAAGTATTTTGTCTCTTTATTCTGATAGGATGGAAAGACCATCAAGTTGATTGTTAAATATGGAGTTAATATTGACTTTGATGACAAGATTTTAACACTCAAATTCCTGATTATTTATTACGTTAGCTGGGTTTGGTACTAGTGTTGGATACAGACAGATACCAAATACATTCAACTTAATCCAAGTTTTACGTGTAATTTGAAGGTTCCATACAAAAAAACCCTGACCGATGTCATAACTATTTGATACGAGCACCTGATTACAAAAAAAAACTATTAGATACGAGCACATGAAAGGTAAAACGAAGAAGTCAAGTAGCATAGATGAACTACGCTTTCTGGTGGATTTTTTGATGATAGAGGATCAATTCATGAAAAAGAACTCATATATAAACCTGATTGGTAAGGAAGCAACAGAAAAACACAGGGTGTAACTGATATATCTCACTTGATTGGTAAGGAAGCAACAGGAGGACGGAGCAATCTATAAGAGAATTTCCA
Organism: Datura stramonium; assembly: GCA_018107945.1. NCBI lineage: Eukaryota > Viridiplantae > Streptophyta > Magnoliopsida > Solanales > Solanaceae > Datura > Datura stramonium. Next base: position 42,356 of record JACEIK010002975.1, read on the forward strand.
CATGGTCTGATAAGTACCGATCTCCCATAACCATGCATAAAAAACTTGCAATCACTGGGAAAACTTGTGTAGTTCTGTTCTGAATATTAAAGACAGCTGTGGGATGTTAAATTTTTAAAGGGTGGATGATCATTCCTTTCACTGGGAAGGGCAGAGGTGCGGAGTTGTTTGTTTTGGTCCAGTTGGTTGGTTTCGTGATTGTTTCTTTCTTGTTTTATAAGGCTGACCTCGCTAGATTTTTACTTTTCCAACAAAAAAGGCAGCTGCAGCTGTTGCCAGATTGTTTGATATTTTTTTCGTATTTAAGGCGAGTAAGACCAAAACATGTTTCTTTCTTATTTTTTGGGTCTTTTTTCCTTAATGTATCCTGTATTCCTTCATCCCTGATCCTCAATGAGCCAACGTCATGGCATGATTGATGCAAATTATATGAATGGGCCTGCATTAAGAAACACCAGCATGGCCACTTAGTTGATTGTTGATATTCTCTCCTCTAATTCATGTTATTTTGTTAATTAGTCTTAAAATGCCATTTCCTTACAGCTTTCTTCAAGTCAAGTTTCTTTTTTCTCTCTTATCATAGGTTTCCAGCCTACTTCATGATGATGTACTGGATGATGCTGACACAAGACGTGGGATAGGTTCTTTAAACTATGTGATGGGAAATAAGGTACATAGTACTTCACTTTCCTTTTTCTGAAATATGTTATCCCTGTTAGGGTCAACCATATAATGCAAGCAAGCAGATGTTGCAGTAGTGAGATGGTATTGTGTTGTTCATATTAATTTTTTTTAACCATATGATATCTGGAATTTACTGGCCCAAATAATCTATATTCACACCAGGTAGGTCATTACGAGAGAAGCGCTCCCTACAAAGCGTTTAAGATGTTATTTGACTTGTATACTATTATTTTAATGGTAGTGGAAGAACATATTAAAGTAATGATTAAAAGTTAGTATGATAGAGAAAATATCATTTGGAAGTATAAACTATCCATAGTTAAATGATTCAAATTCTTGAAACTTGTGAAAGTTGTAGAGAAAGAAACTATTAATGGAATAATGTCAAACATTATGAATGTGCCCTAATGAAATAATGCTACTCCCTCCGTTTCAATTTGTTTATCTGGTTTTGACTTGGGACGGAGATTAAGAAAGTCAAGAAGTCTTTAGAATTTTGTGGTCCTAAACTAAAGATATGTATAATATACCAAAATGCCCTTTAATCTTGTGGTCTTAAACATGCCATGTGGAAAGTTGGAATTAAAGAGTTGTGAGAAAAGGAAAGATGTTCTTTTCTAAACGGACCTAAAAAGAGAAGTAAGACAAACAAATTGAGACGGAGAATATCTTATATCACCAAGTAGACATTGGAATGACATGCTTACTGCAGATAGCGGTACTACTTCTTAATTATAAGATTATATGGAAGCAGTCATTTTTAGAATTGGAGCAGGCTGAGTGAGGTCAGGACTCATGTGCTCCTCTTAGGTGGAAGAGCAATTGTTTTGAGATGGATATTTTTTTATTTTTTGAAATGGATGGATGGAAGAGCAATTTTCACCTGTGGGTTTTATTTAACCAAAGTAACTCTTTGTAAAGTGGGTTGTTAAGTTATGTGGTCTTGGTATCTGCTGACCCTGTTATCTCTTCTCCTATTTGATGCAGCTAGCTGTACTGGCCGGAGACTTTCTGCTTTCCCGAGCATGTGTAGCACTTGCCTCCTTGAAGAACACAGAGGTATGCTTTGTCTTCTCCTCTTGCCTCTAGTAAACGTTTAATATTTTTGCACAATCAAGAGTTAGAATCATGCTGTTCGTAATACTCTTATTATTTAAGGCTTGTTATGTTCTATTCCTACTTATCCCAAGACTTCTTTTCTGGGGATGTATTATCATTGTACATTCTTTCAATCTATAAATTTCTTAATGGTCAACAACAAAGAATTTTAATTTGTTCAGGATTACGGTTTTTACACACTTTTAACTAATTAACGCATGTAATGGTGATTCTTTTGTAACTTATACGTTGTGTCGCAAAACTTAGATTTTTTCTTGTGTTATTTCCAGTCGTGCAACTATATACAAGCTTTTTTCCTCCTATTAAAGAAAAAAGATCACACTAATTTCCTTCCTGTTCCGTTCATGCGTGTATTTTGCCTCTCCATTAAAAAATAAAAAAGTAGAAGAAAAATGGCAATACCAGCAAACAGGGATAGGAGTGTAGCTAGAAGGTTGATATTAGCTAAAACTTCTGCTGCTTTATTTTAGTTATACCTCGTCATTCTCTCTTCAGCTCTGTTGCTCTGATCTTGTAGGTTGTATCTCTTCTGGCAACTGTTGTGGAACATCTTGTTACTGGAGAGACAATGCAAATGACGACTTCTACTGATGAACGTTGTAGGTATGCTGGTAGAGTGCGGATTAGTTTTTTATGGACCCTGATTGAAATCAAGTCAAATTAAATATATCTGTATTTCTAGATATTATAAAGCTTCATGAGTTCTTAACTAGATAATTACGTCTTCCCTAATTTAATCATATAAATTAGATCAGCCTGTTTACTTAACTTCTTATGTAAGGTAGTGGCGTAGTGCAGATGCCGCAGCAGATAGGAAGTGACTCATGTATTAACAAGACTAGAACCTGTTCCCAACTAG
>JACEIK010002975.1:73401-90661 GCA_018107945.1 Datura stramonium
ATGTTATGAATAAATGATCAAAAGTCTCTTGCTCACCCCTTGTACAACAGCAACATACTTGATCATCCACCAACCCCATTCTAACCAAGACTTCCCCAATTGGTATTCTTTGCATCCATATTTTCCATATCAAAAAAGAGATTTTAAAAGGAAGCCCTTTAATCCAAAATTGGAGAAATATGTCCTTTTTATTACCTGTTTGTCTTAGAGATTCCCAAGAACTGCTAAGTGAAAAACAGCTATTTCCAGTCAACATCCATTTTGGCCTGTCCCATTCATCTGACCCATCTTCATAGTGTATCTTTCTAGATATATAATATACTATTTGCTGGGGCAAAATTTGCCTCATTTTATTAATGTTCCACCCCCATGATTCATTATCTGACTAACATCTTCAATTGATCTATCCTGCCTGAAAGAAGGTGGTAGGACATAATGCAAAGGTCCCAGCTTTGTCCAATTATCCAACCACAATTTGAGTGCCCACATTTAACTTCCCACCAAATCTCCTGATCCACACAATCTCTAGCTTCTAGCATATGTTTCCATAGCTGAGTCCCTCCCTTCCAATCCACTACTTGTGGATAATGCCTCTTACAGTATTTGTTCCACATATAATTTGTTCATAGTGACTTCTTTATTATGAAAATCCACCAAAGTTTTGCAAATTGTGCCTTAGAAACATCAAATAAGGATCTGAAACCTAAATCCCCTTCTTCCTTTGGTAAACAAACACTACTCCATGCTACCCAATGTCTTCTTCTTTCATCTGAACTATTCCATAGGAACTTTGCAAAAATTTTATGGATGTCATGTATCACATACTTAGGAGGGTTTATGGAAGATAGTAAGTAAACTGGTATACTCTTCAAGACACTTGTAATTAACACAGCCTTTCCCCCAAATGATAATAATTTCCCTTTCCATACCTGTAGTCTATTCTTTATCTTCTTGATTATGTCACTGAAATGACATTTCTTCTACTTGGAATATGATATAGGAAAACCAAGATATTTAAGTGGGAAATTACCTCTCATAAAGCTTGTCACTTCTGCCACCTTTTGAATCAGATTGTGCCCAATTCTGTTATAAATATAAAAGGAGCTTTTGTCTTTTCTTATCAATTGACCTGATTATGCTTCATACTTTCCCAAAACATCCATAATTATCTCTAACGAAGTCTTATCTGCTGATACAAATATTATAGTGTCATCAACATAAGAAAGATGATTCAAAGGAGAACTCCATTTAGGCATACCATATCCTCTGAACAGACTATTCTCAAATAATGAATTCAAACTTCTAGACAACACCTCTGCTATTATAATGAATAGAGCATGTGATAAAGGTTCCCCTTGCTTAACTCCTCTTGTAGAAGGAAGAAACCAAATGCTTGTTCATTGACTACAACTGAATACTAGTTATTTGCCACCAGTCTCCATATCATATCCATAAAAAAATATTACTGAAGCCCATTCTATGCAAAACCTGAATTAAGAATCTCCAATCTACTCTATCATATGCCTTTGCCATATTCAATTTGATTACCACATTAGCTGGCTTCTCTCTCTTTCGAATATCAGCAGTAATTTCCTAGGCTAATAAGACATTTTCAATGATGTTTCTACCCTTCACAAATCCAGACTTATTCTGAAAAATTAGAGAGGGTAGTATACTTTCTAGTCTGTCATGTATAACCATGGAAATAACTTTATTCATAAAATTACTCAGACTAATTGGTCTCATATCTGAAAAGGTTTGCACCTTTTTCTTTTTTGGAATTAGGACCAGATTAGTGTGAGTAATTGACTTAGGCAGTGAATTTCCTTCAAAGAAACTCTTGACAACACTCAAAACATCCTCCCTAACTATTTCCCAGCAAGATTGATAGAAACGACCATTTAACCTATCTGCCCACTACTACTATCACCTTTTAATTCAAACACTGCTTTCTTAATTTCTTCCATAGTGGGGGATCTTGTTAGTCTCTCATCCTCCTCCTATAAGATTAATGATGGAATATTCTCTAGCAAATACAATTCCACTTCCTCCCCAGTAAACAACTTCTTATAATAATTTATAGCTTCCTCTCCTACTCTTTCTCTGCCCTCAACCCACTCTCCGTTCATTGTCTATATTCTATCAATGCTCAATCTCTTTCTCCTTACATTCACTAGATTGTGAAAATATATAATATTTCTGTCCCCTTCAGAGAACCAAGTCGCCCCTGCTTTTTGTCTCCAGAATGCTTCCTCATAATGCAAATACTGTTTCATTTCTGTCCGGGCTTTCTGTAATATAGTTCTATGCTCTGGTGTTGGCTCTTCTTCAAATAATCTTTCATTGATCCTTACTATTTCTTCCCTTATTTCCAGTTGCTTGAAAATATCTCCAAACAGTCTCTACTTCATTTAGTCAGTGTTGCTTTGGTCTTTTTCATCTTCTTCTTTATCTATATAAATAAGTCTTCTTTTTCCTCTGCAACCCAATTCTCTTTCACCACATTCAAGAAATTTAGATGCTCAATCCAAAAATTCAGAAACTTGAAAGGTTTAATGACTTGAGTGTCTTGTTCCCCACATACTAGAAATAGATGTGCATGACCTGATCCTGTTCTGGAGAGGTGGGTCACTTCTGCAAATCCCAGCCAATCTTGAAACTTTTTATTAACTACCAATCTATCCATTCTCTTGAAGATACAACTTTCATCTGTTCTTCCATTCCACCAGATGAAAGGACTTCCTTTAAATTTAACTTCCTCCAGTTCACATGATTGTAGGCAGGTGACAAACTCCTCATATTCTTCCGCATACACTAGCAAACCTCCTAACTTCTCTTCTTCATTTTCTATTACATTGAAATCTCTCCCTACCAACCAAAGAACATTACATGTGTTGGCTATCTCTGGCATGTTCTCCCATAGCTCCAATCTCTCAACTGCATTGCATTTCGCATACACTATGGTGGTCATTAGAGTTTTTCCTGTATTCTAAAAAGTCATTTTACAGGTAAGATGCTGCTCAGTGTCTAGCAAAATCTCCACTGATATCCCTTCTTCTACAAACATCCAAATTTTATCATTTTGATTATAGTTTGAATATTGCATCCCTAGCCTCCTTTTGTACTTTTGAATATGTCTTGGTTCTTGAAATGGTTCCATCAAAGCAATCACACAAAGCTTGTGATGTCTATGTAGTATCTGAACTCTATGAAAGGCCTGTTGTATATTCACAGACCTAATATTCCAGAAGAGTGCTTTCAACATAATGATGTTGTGGATTTTGCACCTCTCTTTGGGATAATTCTGGTGGGTTGAGGAACCTCTCCACTTTTCCCTTTGTTTTTCCTCCCTTTAGTGTTTGACTGTCCAGCATATAATCCACCATCATCATGCTCAATGCTCTCATTATCCTCCTTTGTAAATTCTACCTCTCCCTTTTGATGCGAGACAATGCTTTGTAACTTCTTCAATGGTGAAATGTCTTTCTGAGCTGCGCTGATCCTGTTAACTGTTCCCTGACTATCACCATATCTTTCTTGCACCTCTTGACCTGTGTCCATGCCAAGATCTTCTTTAACTATCTCCTCCATCCCCTTCCCCTTTTTCTGTCCCATCTTGACAATTTCCTTCCTCTATGTCTATCTATTGTGCTTCTGTTATTTTTTGCTCTTGTGATAGTATTGTTCTAGATTCAGAGTCACCAATTTGCTCTAATGAATTGATCTCCTTGTCCACCTTTCCTGTTGTTTCCCCTTTGTTTATGCTACTTGACTGTCCTTCTTGCTCTCCTCATTATTTTCCACCCCTATTTCTACTTATTCCCCCTTATTGTGCTCCCTAATTTGCCGCCTCACCTTCTTCTTTCCCACGTCTTCCTTTCCCTGCTCCTGTTTATTGCCATTTAACATGTCCTGCTCATTATTGTTGCCTGATGGTCTTGTTTGTGTATCCTTCTCCAGGGCTGCAAACTGATTATGTGTTATGATGGTTTCATTTATGTGAGTTGTATTGATGTTTGTCTTCCCTTTTTCCTTTTCCAACTACATTCCACTGACTTGAGGTCCCTACAATTTCCCACTGGCCAACTTCCTTGGAAATGGTCCCGATAACATACTCCCCTTTTGTTCGAATTGATTTCCCTTCTCTTTGTTATTCCTCCTTGTTTTCTTATCATGTTCACCTTGCTCCCTGTCAGTTTGATTCCCTTTGTCATTAGCTTTAACTTTACCTTTGTTTCCATCCCTTGTTATTGTTGGTTCAGTATATATATATCGACATTCCTCTAAGCTATGCCCCTGTAGCTTACACTGCCAACAGTATTTTGGCAAATAATCATATTGTATATTCACCCTAACAGTCCTTGTTGAGCCTGTAGCCTCATCTTCTATATCCATCCTCACATGATCAGGAAGATTTGTCATTAGATCCACTAACACTTTCACCTTTGCACAACTAGGTCGGGTTTTATTTATAGTAGCCATATCCAAGTGTAATGGGGTTCCTACTGCTGAAGCTATTGAGAAGAGAGCTTCTTTAACATAGTACGTGGGTACCAGATTAGGGAAAGATATCCAAGCTATCGCCTTGGTAGTTTACTCCTCTATCGTGAACCTTGAATCATAAATTAGAGGCCTCATTTGATAAGCATTTCCATCCTTAGAGATAATATAAACTGCTAATTTTGAAGTTAGATTTATGAAATCCTCCTTCAATGCCAACCTAATCAATACATGCCTATTTCTAAATAGCCCAATTTGACAATCTCCTTTTATTCCACATTGAGTAGGAATTATACGATGTAGTTCCTCCAGATTTGGCCATCCATATGAAAATTTCTCCAACTAATGAGTGTTGTAGATTCTCTATTACATCCATTGCTGCCACCTCTGCTTTTGACCATTTGACATACGGCTCTCTATGTAACAAAGTAGCTGGTTTAAATGGAATCCTAGGCAGATTGGATTTTTTCACTCCTGTAACTACTAGATTTAAAGCATTCACATAATTCATCGGTGATGTGGGATTTTGGGTGAGAGGTAATGGAATCTCCTAGGCAGTCACCATTTCTGATGATTGTCCAGGGGCCAATTCGGCCATGAACAGATCAGTCTAAGGTTTGTGCAGGCAAGAGAGATGAGGAAGGCGAGAGAGTCAATTTTTTAAAAATCCCTCACACATTTGTTTATTTAGATTAATGATTGTCAAATTTATTGTTAGGTCTATTTTTTATTTTTATCATCAAGAATTATAAGAATGATTCAAAGTATTGTTATTTATAAAATATATTTTAGATGCAAGGACGCACCCAAAAAGAAAAGAAAGTAATACTACAATTTACACTTGCTCCTCTCTCTCTCTCTCTCTTTTCTTATTACTTTATTTTTGTACATTGTTTTTATTTTATAACATCTCCTTTTCCTTTTTCCTTGAAGGTGATGGAAAGACAATGATAAATAACCTGCACCTTTTCGATCAGTAATCCCAAAAGATGAAATGTTATACATTACACAATCAGTCAAAAAACGTTATATAATTATGAAAAGAATATAAAAATCTTTATAATAATATTGCAAGTTTGAGAATTGAGATTAAACTTCGTCTATATTGTTTTGCAAGCTTACTGGTCTCAAGCCCATATCGAGAAGAATTGCGATAAGGCTAAGAAGGATAACTAAGAAATAGTAAAATTATGAAGGATGCGAAATCGTACCAGCACTAACACTAATGCGCTGAATCAAACAACATGTTTGGGCGAGTAGTACAAGGATAATTAACCCGCCAAGAATGGGAAGTCCTTGTATTGCATTTCTTGTTTGAGTTGATACCAACACGTTAGGGGCAATATACAGACTGATAATACAACGGAGGACAATATTAAATCTTTTTCAATAGTAGAGGGATAAATACGATCCTTTTCCCACTAGTAACTAACGAGACCCATGATTGATCCCAAAACTGATGAACATGATATACTGCATCACTAGGCTTGAAAATGTATCTTACTAAGTTTGGAGTTTCAAGCTAGCACCTATTCCTCTATATGGACTCACAGTTTAGTGATTGTGGTCATATTAAAGTGCAAAAATAAATGGAATCATATCATCTTCCTCCCAGCACACCAAAAACCACATAGAATACAAATTAACTAAGACAATGTAGTGTATCAAGCAAAGTAAATGCACAATATGAACTAGAACGAATTTCCATAATAAAGCAACTATGCGCACATTGTTACCACTATATAGCATGAAATGTGAAACCGTACAGAAACAAAAAATCATTGTAGAATACCAGACATAAAACAAAGAACCGTGCAATGAGTGCAAGAACTTGATTGCTTAATTAGAAGAATGCATCGGTCGCAACTGCTCAGAGAATTATCCCATGTACTTGTGAAATATGTATTGGTCATGAGTTGGTGTGTGCCTGTAGCAGGTTTGCTTGTGGTGAGCTGTCAGCTGTTGTGCCTGCACTATATCATTGACATATCTATGAATTATTGGCCTGATACATAGTATCTGCTACTGATCAGTATACTATTAATACTGCACATCATGTGCTATTTGTTGACATGCCTGCGATTCTGACTCAATATTCAAAAGTAAGGATAGTGATGAAGACTGCACAGGATCACGTACCAACTTAAAGAACATAATCCCAAGAAAAGAATAATCTGATAGGGCACTCCATTCAACTTCAAGATATCTACGGCTACTAAGCAAAGAGGAGCCTTGGAGTATCTGGTAAAGTTGTCATATAACCAAGAGGTCACAGGTTCAAGCCGTGGAAACAGCCTATTGCAGAAATGCAAGGTAAGGCTACTCACAATGTACCCTTGTGGTCCGGCCCTTCCCTGGACCCCGCTCATAGGGGGAGCTTTAGTGCACCGGGTTGCACTTTACCTGAGCTTGTTGACTCAGTTCACAGAATCAAGTGATCTGCTAATTTCAGCCTTCTTTTGATCAATAGCCAAACTTGGCTCACTTGGTTTAACAAGGCACCTAAGAGGACATTTTGATGTATGTAGCCCCTCTTGCTTCAGGTCCTACACACCATAAGAAACGCCATTAAAAAAAGCAACAGAGTGACCCGCTCTTCTCTTTTGTGAAAAGTTCAGGAGTACAAATTGGTCAAGATTCACATAAGTCGCAATAAAGTCAAATGGTTTAGCACCCAATATAATCTTTGTAAGAAAAATTGGTACTGTTGACTGACCACATACATCAAAGAACATGAAATGGAAGAATCTAATAGGCATGGTTCAGCTGTTAAGCGACTATAAAATTGATAAGCAGAAAAGGCAGAAACACTTGATACAGAAGATGAGGGGAAAAGCAAAGCTATGGCGAAAATGTTACAATCAGTTATCCAGAGTCCACATTTTGATATAAAAGTTTCTCCATGATAACTGAGCTATAATACTGGAACTTGAAACTTATCATGTAGATGTTAGCGTTGACACATTGACCAGCATACGTAAAATAAGCTATGCAAATACACAGAAACGTGCAATAAGCAAGCTCAACAACAGTTAGTCCAGGTTGAGAAGAATGCACATCGGCTCCATGGGAACCAATGGTTCTGCCATCTACCCCAACATCTTTAGACTGTATTCTAAAATACCTCTATATATGAGTTTAGCTCACATCCTCCTTTCTTATCCTTCACCTTTTAAATTCAAATTCCATTTCTGTAATTGGTTGAACATAAGGTTGTCTTTCCACATTGCCGCGGTTCCTAAAATATGGCAGGGCAAGAGTCTGGTTTCTGCACATGAAGGGAGCATTCTTAGGAGAGCATGCACAAATCATGCAACTTTACAAAAATAAAAAGATATAGAGTCTCTTTACCTGATCTAACACAAACCTTAGGATCAAAAGTAAGCATATAAATTAAATCTCAACTTTTACGCCTAGTATAGAAGTCGAAATGGCTTTCTAGTCACTAAATCATCTATGTCAGATCTTAAGCTAAATCCCAGCTGATTCTCGTAAATGTTGGGTACTGCTGCTCAGTCAGACAAAATCGAATAGAAGGTAAAGCAACTATTGCTGCCCAGAATCCTGTAGAGAAGAAGCTCAAGAACTAAAAAGCCATACATCGGTTCCTTCACTAGGTATTTCACCAAAAGGATCGTCCAATTCCTATAGAACCTATCCCTAAAATAGCCCAAGAGGGGGATAAGGCTAAGCGGAGCAAAATGCATTTATGGGAAATGAAAACTATTTTTCCCACACGAAGTTTGTGAATAAGTGACTGTATGATAATCAGCAAGGATTATCATGGGAACATGCTTTATTAAACAACTAAATGATACAGAATTAAAATGTTCAACCACAATTCTTGCACAATATGAGACAATAATCCTATCCTGAAGGCTGAAACAACATCTCAGTGTTTCGCATGCAAGAAGGAACAGAAGAAGTTATATTTCGAACATCAAAATGTATCGGGAAAAATTGTCTTATACATGTGGCTGCTTACAACAAAGGACACCTGACATCAGGATGAAGCCGGAAGATGATTCAGGATAAAAGATCGAGAAGAACATTTGTCGAGGATCCATTGCTTGAGTATCCAGATCGTTGATTGTGGTTTATTTGTTTGCATCTCATTACCAGGTCAACAAGGTGGTCGTTGTCGGAGAAAAAGGTAGAAACTCATGGCCCAAAGTTAGGAAAGAAGAAGAAAGGACTCATGGCCAGAAGACTGAACAAAAGTACAGATACATCAGCCATATCCGTGCGTGATCCTGCAAATTACAGGGGAATATTAGCTGGCATGTGTAACTCTATTCCCAGGTGGAATGTTTCCATTGGACATAGTACTCTAGGACTCGAGTAGAACATTCCCATTGGTTGAAGTATTATGTTTATTGCCTATAAATAGTAGTTTTCACTCACTTGTTAAGGATTAGATTTTTAACAATACTAAGAAATATACTGAATTCTTGAGCTTCAAACTTTCTAATATTTTTTACATTTATTTCCAAGACTTAGCTCTCAAGAAACAGGGAATTGTCATCTTTGATTCCAGAACCTGCCATGCTTAGTTGTCTCCAGAACCAAGCTGAAACAACAAGCATCCAAGCTCTAATGTTCCTTTACTTATTTGACTGTATGCGGACCAAAGGCACAGATACCCATTGAAATTGGGGAGCCGATTCTACGATTCGAACGAACTGACGAAGCCAAAAATAGTGAAGCTATGTTGGTGTGTTTGGATTTGTTGGATGGGCGCCGGGAATTAGCCTTGGTATGAACGACAGCTCAAAAAGCAAATGAAGGAAAGATATTACAACCGGAGAACCAAACTCCGGTACTTCAAAATTGGAGACTTAGTCCTTTGGAAAGTCACTCTCAACACTCGAGATCCAAACGGAGAAGGACCATAAAAGGTGCTAGGCATAGCCAGAAAGGGCACCTCTTAATTAACAGATATGGACGGCAAACCGACTGCAAAGTAATTGGTATGTGAGTCACTTGAAGAGATATTATTGCTGAATAATATTATGATAGGAGTACCCGAATCCCAAATGATGCGCACTACACTCTTTCTTTTCGACCAGTTTTGTCTCAATTGGGTTTTGTTGACAAAGTTTTTAATGAGGTAGAAACAAGCATATTAGGGATTCGGCATGTGTCCACCATTAGTTTCAGTAGAGGAAAATTCCAGTGTCCGAGTCTTCGTACCTCAAACATACCCGAAGATGAAATATCACTTGGGACTGCCATCAAAATTAGGAATAAAAACTCCATATCACTTCAAGCAAAGAACTGGGGACTACACAACAAATATTGAAGCTAAGGTTATCAGTTGACCACTTGAGATGGCAATTTCAATACAGCCTCCGGTACCTTCATCTTTTATTAAAGTCTTGTAAGAGTTATCGATTGACCTTACGGATACAACTCCAGTAGTAGTTCGTTTTCTCTCTTTGAACAAATCGTGCCAAGAATGAAAGTTTTGTTATGGGAATAAAGTTACCATTTACTGATTCGGCTTTTCACTTCTTTTTCTTTTGCATTGAAGTCGATTAAATTAGGCATCAGAGGGTTCAAATCCCTTGATAGATTGTGCCAAAATAACAGGAGACGTCCTAACTCATAAGCACCTTTTTTATAAAGGGCCCTGACTTATAAAGTCATATAAAGGAGAGTAAACTCCTAACACGATAAAACCGAGACACCCCAGTCATTAAATAGAAATGACTGCGAGTGTAGCTGTCGAAATTAAAGAAAAGTGGTTGGCATCTATCTTCGGTCATTATTCAAAGATGAACCAATTTCTGGACACCCGAAACATTAATCAAGTGTTTCTAAGAGAGGTTTTTAAGCTAATTCATACGTTTCGAATTTAGCAAAACTTTTAAATTACTACATAAGATTTAAGTTCAAATATAAAAAAATATTCCGTAAAAAGAAGAAACACTAAGCCTTGGAAAGATATTTCATCTGTAAACCAGTACTAAAAGGCCCAGAGAGTACATTCACAAAATGTAAAAAGGGCTGCAAAAACAAAATTGGGCTTCATGAAGTTCCGGAAACAGGCGCTATTGAACCCTCGACAGACGGAGGAGCGGAAACTGAGGCATTTGCTTGATCTTTGTGAGAAAGAACGGATGAGATATCGACATCATTGTTGTCTTCATCTTCATCTCTTTCGACATTGGAATTCGGAAAATCCTCTATGGGAGGGGAAGCAAGTTCCTCTGGAGTCAACTCGGGGACACCCTTACCAATCCGTTCCACCGGAGACTGCAATATGATCATCAATGTCCAAAGGGCCAGCCTTAACTTCCTCCAAAGTCTGCAGCCTCATAACTCACATGTCATAGGTTTTTCGGAGCATAAACAGGTCCTTAAGAGATGCGGGTTTTTCCCTCTTATCCTTGAGCTTATGCTTTAGCCCCGCATTATGCTTAGACAAGACGTTTATCTTCACAACAGCTACAAAGGAGCACCTGACATCAGGATGAAGCTGGAAGATGATTTGGGATAAAATATCGGGAAGAACATCTGTGGAAGATTCATTGTTTGAGAATCCGGATCGTTGGTTGTCCAGTTTATTTGCTCGCATCTCATTACCGGGTCAACGGGTGGTCGTTGTCAGGGAAAAGGGGAGAACTCATGGCCCAAAGTCAGGAAAGAAGAAGAAAAGGACTCGTGGCCCGAAGACAGATCCTGTAAATTACAGGGGAATATTAGCTGGCACGAGTAACGATATGTCTAGGTGGAACGTTTCTATTGGACATTGTACTCTAGGGCTCAAATGGAACATTCCCATTGGTTGAAGTATTATGTTTGTTGCCTATAAATAGTAGTTTTCACTCACTTCTAAAAGGTTGGATTTTTGACAATATTAAGAAATATACATATATTCTTGTGCTCCAAGCTTTCTAATATTTTTTACATTTATTTTCAAGACTTGGCTCTCAAGAAACAGCGCATTGCCATCTCCGATTTTGGAACCGGCCAGACTTAGTTGCCTCTCTGGAATCAGTGTTATCAAAAGCGAAAAGCGCAAAAAAGCTCTAAAGTTCATTAGGACTTTAAGCGCGCAAAGCGCAAATAAAGCGTGAGCTTTAATGAAAAAAGATGCAAACGGAGAAAACATACAAACATATATATATATATATATATAGTCCAAGACTAATAATTATAAGCATGAATAACAAATGTATGGACAAAGAAAATGAACTTTTTTAGAATTAAGTGAAATATCAATTGTTTAGTGTCGATTTTTCAGGAAACGCTCATTTGCAAGAAAAAGTTTGTCTTAGAGCCCTAATGATGACACTAAAGCGCACATTCAGCGAGGCGAAGCGCTCAAAGTGTTCTGAACCTCGCTTCAGGGCTTAAGCGCACTTTAAGCGCGCCTTTGACAACACTGTCCGGAACCAAGCTGAAACAACAAGCATCTAAGCTCTATTGTTCCTTTACTTATTTGATTGCATTGTTGTTCTTATTAAGCTTATTCATTGATACATTCATCTGCTAAAAACTAACCAATGAGTTGAATTGACCCACGTGTCCTTGACCTCATAACAAATTCAACTGTACCATTTTTCGGGTAAACACAAAACTTATCAAATTTGAGTCACAATGCGAAGTTAAATCTTCTGACTCAATGATTCAACTGAAGTGTTCTGTTTATTGTTTGAAGTAACCGAAATGTTTTGATATGAAAATTCAGATTTTGCATCGGATTTGTCAAACCAACTACTGTCTGTGTAACTCTTGAAGTAACCAATATAATGTTTATCTCCCGACAGGTATAGAAGCTACAAGTACCAGAAGACTAATGTCTCTGACCCCAAAATAGATCTCACTGCAAAGCAACATGATTTAGGACATGAATGTTAGACCACACGACAAATTAGGGACCATTACTTTAAACTTTCATTGAATCGATGGTGGTAGTTTCAACAGTTCCGACGTCCTAGAATTCAACTAAATTAGTTACTGAGAGCTATTTATCAGAAGAAAATAAAATAGAAGAACACATTAAATCAATTGACTACTGAGACTTCATAAACTAGGTGAAGCGCAATAATCAGGCATAATAAGACATTGGTCCACTCGAGCCGGTAACTAATGTTGTCTCCTAAACTATCCAAAAAATGATGCAACAACTATGTTTTTGACATTGCTTGTCGTTATGAACTTGTGCACAAACAATGTTTACTAGTATTGTTTCTACTTTTTAACAGCTCGATAATTCTCCACAATTTGTTCTGGTTAAGTCACTCAAAACAAATAAAGATTGTAGGATAATGACATGAAAATAAAGACAGGAGACAAAGCAACATTGCTTTATCACATAGCTTCCAAGATGATTACTTTTTAGTTAAACAATACTAAAGTAACAACAATTAAATGCACTGTGTCCAGAAAGAACTCATGCAGTAATAAGAACATTTCAAAAACATGATCATCCATGAGTATAAATTTCCAATCAATTTGTAGACAAAATGTTTCTGTCAAGAAGTGTCAAGAAGTCTTCAATGAAGGAAGCATTTTATATTTTTATCAAAAAACTAAGACAACTTTGTACTTAAAAGAAAAGGGTACCGTCAATTGACATCTATCCTGTTAAATTCTATTGAAAATGTAAAAGAGTAACAGAAGTTTAAGCACGGTGTTGGCATAAAGATAATATTCAACTTGATTATACAAGCTCATACCTCTCCATGAACTAATCTTAGAATGGGATTCTTTTCTGTTGTGCATGTTGTAGTCTGGCCACCTATATCAAATATCAACGTTAGTGGTAACATTTTACCAAGAGAAAAATGGGAGCTAAAATAGTAAGTTTTATTGCTAAATCCAACCATAGTCTGTTTAAACATCATTCAGCTAATAATTATACTGTATCATTTTCTTGTGGCTCAATTAAGTCTTAAAATCAGAATACACTGCCTTACTGCTGATAGCAAAGAATAGGTGAAGTAGCTTATTTTGCAAAGTCTTAACACATAACACAAGTAAGTTGAAAGAAGACGGAAAAAATTGCAGAACATAAATGTGAAACTGCTGCCTTTATGAGGGGCTCTCTGTTCATACAGTCTTTCTGTATTCTCATTGAGTTCTTCTAAATACCACAGATTATCATGAAATAGACAGGAAATATTCAAATGAGCACATGCGTGTGCATAATCAGTTAATAAAAGGAACAAAGCCACAAGAAATCCTAAAAAATCTATTAGTAGCAAATTCGATACCTTTTATGGTAGTGCGCGGAGATGCAGTGAAGACCATCGATGGGTGATGAAGGGAAAGAGAGCAGAAACCGCAAAAAACTACAACATTACACCCCCACAAAATCTCCATAACATTCACTTCTCAGAATATGCCATTGTTTGAGACAATTCAGGTCCAATTTCAATGGAAGTGAAAGAAAATCACGGCAACAGATGCATGTTATTGAGAGTTGAGGTAAAGAAGCATAGTGTAAAGGGAAAGAAGGCATTAGGCATTCACTGAAGGAAAATCTAGAAATTAATGGAAGAAACCGGTGGTACGTGGCAAATGAAGGAAACAAAATTAGTGAGTGTGTACATGTAGTTTGCTGAAACAGGAGTACAGATGTACAAGCACGTGCTCATATAAAAGGAAAAGATATCCAATGACCAAAGAAATTGGTCCAAGTTTATAGTAAAACTGACATTGCTCTTCCTACAATTGTTGGTTGCAGTGTTCGTCCCACTCTTACTTAAAAATAATAGAAAATTAAATGAAGTTGGGAATAGAAAATGTCATACCATGAGAAAAGATCTCAGGGACGTGTCAAATACTTGATGTCCATATCACCACTCTGATCCGAGAAACCACCAGCATTTCAAGAAATCTTGTTATGCCTGAGATAATGACTTCTTTCAGAAATATAATGAGCTACTGAATCATTTGCCTTTCAATGTCTATACTTTCCTATTGTAGCCTTATCAGAACAAACACAATGATTTCCTCTTTACCAGTCAAAATTCAAGCCCTCTGAAGCCGAGGCAAGTTATGGCCACGCTCGACAAAACGCAACATGAGCTTGTCAGCCTCTTCTACTCTTCCACCTTGCATCAATCTATCCTTCACCTTGTCACAGAGCTTTAGGTCAGGAATCAGATTCCGATTGAACATTCGACAAGCAACCTTATATGATGAAAGAGGGTTCCCTTCCTTTAAATAGCTCTCTATAAGAATAGAGCAGGTATTTGCATCAACTCTTGAAGCTGTCCTGAGGACCTTTCCCAATAGCTTATAAGCCTCATCAGGATATCCTAAACCACAAAGTTTTTCAATAACCTGATTATAGGCAGTCTTGTACCCCTGTCTTGAAAGCATCTTCTCCAGTAATTCCAACAAATCATCCACCCTTCGTTGCTGACAAAATCGATGGATGACTGTACGATATGTCACTGCCGTGGGAAGCACACCCCTGTGAAGCATTTTATTGGACAGATCAATAGCCTCTTCCATCCTTCCTTGTTTTCCCAATCCGTCTATTAGCGTTGTATATGTGACAGCATCAGGGTGTTTGTTGATTAAATACATATCATCAAGGACAGAGAGAGCAGCATCCAACTCATTCTTTAGACAGAAACCATGAATTACAGTGGTGAAATTCACCACATTAACTGCACATCCTTTCTTCAGACATTCTACCATAAACCTCTTTGCTTCATCTGCTCTGCCCTCTCGGCAAAGAGATTGAATTATCAGGTTAATTTCAACAGGAGAAGGGAAAAAACCCTTTCCAATCATTTCCCTACCTACATCACAGGCTTCCGACAGTTTTCCTTCCCTACGATAACCATGCATTACCACACTAAATGTAACAGCATTTGGTCTCCACCACCACTCCTCACACACGCTCATCATCTCTCGTGCCTCGCTAGACCTTCCACTCTGACAAAGCCCGTTTAACAGGGCAGTGTATGTTACAGTGTTTGGCTTGCAACCATGCTTGTACATGTGTTGGAGTAATGCTTTTGCTTGATCAATTCTCCCTACAAGGCAAAATCCATTCAGAACTGCAGTGTAAGTAACCACATCAGGAGGACATCCTTTGGCAATCATTTCATTGACTAGTTCCTTTGCCTTATCTATTCTTCCGTCTTTACAGAAGCAGTTCACTACAGCACTGTAGCCCACTTTGTCCACTCGGAATCCTCTTTCTTCAGCTTCACTTAAGAATGCTAAGGCTTCATCAGCATGACCATGCTTTGAAAGAATATGTATAATAGTGTTATAAGTAACCTGGTCAGGCAATAAATTACTATCTTTAGCCATTTTCTCCACCAACTCTCTTACCTTATCAATTTGTTTCTGCTTGCAAAAGAACGAAATTATAGTATAATAACTAACTTTATCTGGGTAACAGCCCTTATACGGCATTTCAGCAATCAGGTCTAATGCATCTTCAACACAATGCACATCACAATAACCTTTGATTAGACAATTGTATGTAACAACATTTGGTGTTATCCCAACTAGTTGCATCCGCTCCATAAACCTCAATGCTTTCTCAATTTTATCCCCCTTCACCAAAACATAAATTGCAGTGTTGCATATAGACAAATCAAGCTCAATTCCTGCTCTTTGCATCACAGCCAAGATCTGCATCGCTTTCCTTAAATGCCCAGCTCGACTAAAAGCAACCATCACACAACCAAAATCTTCAGGTCTCCGTGGAATTCTTCTACGTGCCATCAGTTTAAGAATGCGCTTAGCTCCCTGGCACAACTTTGTCCTGCTTAGAAGTTGAAGCATCACATAGTAAACAATAGGGTCATGTCGGTACCGCCACTGCTGGTCTGCCCAATAAAAGAATTTCAAAGCCACCCTTTCATCTGATTGAGACCTTAACACAGCACAAACTTGCAGAGGCTTCATACTTCTTAGCAAACGCCTCAATTCTATTTCAAGCTTTGGAGTCCAAGCCGACTGACGTTCAATTAATCTACATGTTTCCTTAACCAAAGGATGTCTCATTTCATCTTCATCACCCTCAATTCTTCCAGAAATGCCAACATTTTCTGCTCTGTTGACTTGCTTTTGAATTTTACCAAATGAATCCAAAACCTTAAAATCATCATCAGTACAGTCCAAACCACCTCCTCCATCTTCATTGTCTGACTCGCTGCAGTTTTTTCCATCATCATCAAAAGAAGTATCAGAAAAGCTCAATATTTTACTTTCTTTAGAAAGAAATTCTTCTTTTACAGCATATCCATCTCCAGTATCATCACAACCGCCATTTTCCAAGTATAATTTATGGTTCGGATTAAACCTAGGGCTATCACTTCCAGATGTCCATGAAGAAAATAATGCAATTACTCCATTATAAGTAAATGGGTCTCCATGAAAATGAATTCCCAAATCACTAGTTCCAATTTTTCCAGCAAATTCAACATAAACACGACTAGTGGACGAACCAAACCAAAGAATCTTGTGAAGCTTTCTATGCCTAGGCAAGGTTCCTCCAATTCCAGAGCAGATATTCGACTTCAACAACATTTTAATGAATTTAGTCAAAATCTAATGCATTTCTACGAGAAGCTTGAAACGAATTCCAATAGCTTACTTCTGACTTCATTTGAGCCTCAGAAAATTGCAGATCATCCTGCTTTTTACTGTAAAAGAGAAAGGGATTAGGTTTGAAACGAAAGTGATACGGTGTTTGATTTGCTGATGTGGGTTTTTACTGGGTTTTGGTTCATGGGGCAGCAGAGTTGGGTCGGGGGTTGTAAAATAAAGAGAAAAG
>JACEIK010002976.1:0-26619 GCA_018107945.1 Datura stramonium
TTGATGACCTTACATACCTGGGATTATCTGGTTCTTAACTTCCCTTGATAGCCCAAGGTGGAATTTAGAGGAATTGAGAAAGAACACCTTGAATCACCTTTTAATCTCCTCTCTATAATCTTGCATGAATGAGGCTTAACATGAACTTAACCCCCTTAAAAGACCCCATTCAGACCTTAAAAAAATGTAGTTTAGGCCTTAGGAGTCTAGGAATTATGTAAACACCATTACTTAAAACGCAGAAATTTTTGGTTGCTAGTCCCCACAAGGGAACTCACGATTCGTTGCCAAGGGGCATGACTGATGGCAAGGATCTGTCATGCTCACTGCCCAAAATCATTCAGCGTGTCCCATGAGGGACCCCTTGAATTGTGGTGGCTGACCACGAATCGTGGTCACCACCCCTGATCCCCACTGTCCAAGACCTTGACCAACCATACACTCCAACCCACGAGTGACCTCACGAGTCGTGAGGTCAGACCACGACTCGAGGTCACGATCTGTGGACTCACTGCCCTTCCCAACCTTGCCAAACCTCCTAGGCAGACCACGGGGGACTTCATGAGTCGTGAGGTCTAACCACATCTCGTGGTAATACCCTTGGCCTCCTCCACCTAAACCTGCCAACCTTCCTAACCACGAGTCACCTCACAACTCGTGGTCACTCCCCACGACCTACCTCACGGGTCGTCTTGGGACCTGGTGCGAATTTTCCAGTTTTTCTCCAATTTGACCCCCGGGTCTGATCCTTGGATTCCCGGGGTATAACAGATCCTAAGCCCTAAACTACGTCATTTTAAGTTCATTTTAGGCTATTCTTACTCATGCATGCAAAGTTAGAGAGTTAGAGAGGTGATCAAGCTCATTTTCCTTCAAGTTTTCTTCAATTATTTATTGGGGAATAAAGGTGTTGCAAAATCACTTCTTCCCCAGGTATTTAGTGTTATGAATGGGTGAATCCGTTCACACCCATGCCCAATCTCTCTCTAAATCATGGAAATTCCTATGTTGATTCTATGGGGTTTATGAAATTCTTAATTCTCTACATGGTATGATATAAATATGTTTCTAGTAATGAATTATGATTCATGGGCAAGTTTTAAATTGTTTTCAATTAAAATCATGTTTCAAGCTTTATAAATCCAAATGCCCATTTATGAGAAATTCATGAAAGTTGAGATTTATAATAAATGTTCAAGTATGATGAGATATTATTGATGAAACTCATGTTTTCAAGTTACCCATGTTTATAATTGTGTTTTCAAGTGAATTGAGTATTTTCAAGCATGTTAAAGTATTGGGCAATTCCCACATGTTCAAGTATGATTTATGATTTCCCGAATTAAGCTTACCACATCGTTTTGGAGCAAAGACTCCCAATCATTATCAACTTGTGGTATGGTTTGAGCTAAAGCTTCTCATATATGATTTTTGATTTGAGATGTATTTGATTATTGAGCTTCTTCAATAGACGATGGTGAGCTTAGCTGAAAAATGATGGAGAGCATATGCATGTTTTTGGGAGTAATGTCTAGCACCGAGCAGTCTAAGGGTCGATCACCCTATGCCTCAAAACTATGCGCCAACGTAGGTTATTACTTATATATATTACTTTGGGAGCTTCCTTGTGAGCCACCCCCTACCTCTATTGGGCCCGAGCTTGATATCGATATTATGGTATTGTCCTTAGCCCTGGTAAGGCTTTGGACTGCTCTACCCCCTTGAGTGTGATAGTTGGGACCACATAAGCTCTATTGTGGTATGTTAGTAAAAAGATGAGTCTCCCATTGTTCCTTATGATTTAAGTTATGTATGTTGATCATTCATAATATATATATCTATTTATGTTCTAATTTTAGTTTTGGGTCAATCAATTCAATTGTGATGTATGTTATGTTGAGATCCTGATTTCAGAAAAATAGCATGAAAGCCCTACTCTCAGATTCTTATTTTGTTTATGTTTTTACATTATGCATGTTTTAAATGATTTTACTTAGTTATGCGGTTTTACTTACCTTGCATACTTGGTACATACCACGTACTAACCACATACTCTATGCTGTATCGTTTCATAATACATGCTCCGATCTTCAGACTAAGTCCCGCTACTAGCCAGCTTTCAGAATTAGCATCAGTCCCTATTGGTGAGTCCTCATCTGTCGAGGGCCCCTCTTTATTTCAGTTATGATTGAGTATTTATTTTTCAGTTTTCAGTTTTCAGCTTTAGCAATTTAGTTGGGGTCTGGTCTCATCAACTCATCAGACTTAGAGACTTTTAAGACAAAATAATGTAATCAGCTTTAGATTTGTGTGTATTCCTGATGTTATGCTTTAGCAAAAATAAGTTTATCATGTTGATCTATTATTATTATGATTGAGTTAGATGTATGTTCTTGCCATGGGTCGACTTGGAGTCCCTCGGGGTTCCTTGTCCCGTATCTCGATCCGGGCCTATGTTCGGGTTGTGACAATAAGATGTTGCAGGAACCACCCTGGGTGATTCTTAGTAGGTTCAGAGGCTTGTTTCGGGTGTGGAAAACCTAGACACGGACTCAGCGATTGACTTTCAGCCAGACAGGGCAATAGTGGGGTACGCACCCTAACAACCAGTTCAGCAGCTCTAGCAACTTGTCCATCTCAACAAGGCACCTATTCTAGTGTAGTGGGCAGACAATGCCAAAATAGGTCCTATGCACTCTCACCTCGATAGGAGCAGGAGGTATCTACAATATGGTCACTGGATGTTATGAATATTCCATCTCGATGTGTATGCGTTGTTAGATCTAGGGGATACATTATATTTCGTGACTCCTCATATTGTTGTTAGTTTCGAAGTCAGTCCTGAAATCCTGTTAGAATCCTTCTCAGTCTCTACTCCTGTTAGTGAGTCAGTGTTAGCTCGATGGGTATATAGGAATTTCCCTGTCACAACTATTCTGAAAGTCACCTCAACCGACTTAGTGGAGTTAGATATGATCAATTTTGATGTTATATTTGGTATGGATTGGTTACATGCTTGTTATGCTTCAGTCGATAGTAGAACCCATACAGTAGAGTTCCAGTTTCTAGGTGAACTAGTCCTGGAGTAGAAGGGTAGTTCAGTTGTTCCTGTAGGTCTCTTTTTTTTCTACCTTAAGGCTAGAAAGATGAATGCTAAGGGTTGTGTATATCACCAAGTTCGGGTTAAGGATGCTACATCTGAAACCTGGAATCTTCAATCAGTTCCTGTTGTGTGTGAGTATCTGGGGGTGTTTCTACATGATCTACCAGGAGCCCCTCCTGAATGACAGATTGACTTTGATATTGACCTTCTCCCTGATACGCAACCGATATCTATTCCTCCTTATAGTATAGCTCTAGCTGAGCTAAAGGAGTTGAAAGAGAAGTTGAAGGATCTCCTAGATAAGGGTTTCATCTGGCCTAGTAAGTCCCTATGGGGTGCTCCAGTTCTCTTTGTTTGGAAGAAGGATGGTTCCCTTAG
This sequence comes from Datura stramonium, assembly GCA_018107945.1. Lineage (NCBI taxonomy): Eukaryota > Viridiplantae > Streptophyta > Magnoliopsida > Solanales > Solanaceae > Datura > Datura stramonium. Next base: position 3,482 of record JACEIK010002976.1, read on the forward strand.
TATGTGCATTTATTATCGACAGTTGAACAAGGTCACAATCAAGAATTACTATCCCCTCCACAGGATTAATAACGTTCTTGACCAGCTTCAAGGTGCTAAATATTTTTCTACGATAGACCTCAGATACGGCTACCACCAGCTCAGAGCTAGGAAGAGTGACGTTCTGAAGACAACCTTCAGGACTTGGTATGGTCACTATGAGTTTTTAGTTGTATCTTTTGGACTAACAAATGCTCCTGCAGCTTTTATGGACTTGATGAACAGGGTGTTCAAGCAATATTTGGATATGTTCTTTATTGTCTTTATATATGGTATTCTCATATTCATAAGCAGTACTCGGTGTTAAATACTAGTCTCAAAATATATATAGTGCTCATAGGATAATATACATGAGATTCATGGGCTAATTAAATTATGATATTCTTAAGCATGCTTGAAAATACGTGAACTAGCCATGAAAATGAGGCCCGTGAGCTGGCCAAAATCATAAATCAGAAATCATGAGGTTCATGCATACTTGTAAAACATGTATGTACTTAGCAATCATAAATTCATGATGAGCATATGGGTAAATCCATATCATAAATCATAAACAATGATGGGTTAAAGAACATCAATATCAAGGTAAAATCATAACTCAATTTACCATAGAACATCCATGATTGGGCATAATTTAATAAAAATTTAAATCAATAAATTTATAATCGAATTAGTTTGAAAACCGGCCCATGATTCGCAAAATATGATGTAAAACATCAGAGATTTTAACCAATACATAGATCATTAGGATTTCATAAGATATGGGGTAAAACCCCAAAAGTTTTTAAAATAAAAATTTCATGAGTTTGGAAAGATTGGGCATGGGTATGAACAAATTCACCTACTCATAATCCTACATACCTGGGGAAGATCAATTTTCACCACTCCTTGAAAGCCCAATGAAAAATTGAGGGAAAGATTGAAGAATTCTAACTTGATCACCTCCTAAACCCCTTCAATATGAATACATGTATATGAATGATCCTAGGATAGATTTTACCCTCATTAAATACTGCATTTCGAGCCTTAAACGATGTAGTTTAGGACCTTAAGACTTACGATGATGAAAATACCGTTGATGAATTTTCTGAAAATTCTGCACTGGTAGTGACAACGGGCGATCCTACAGGTCGTACCAGGATACCACGACTCGTGGTATCCGTCCGTTGCATCCACTTCCCAAACTTCACTTCTAAGTTTCGATCCCACGACTCGAAAGGATGGGTCGTTACATGAAACTACGACCCATTGCATCCTCCCGTTACTTTCCCTGATGAGCTGCATCTGGACTTCCCTCGATCCAGACCACGACTCGTGCCTACTTCGAATGAGTAGTGGATTCCATTCGTCACCTTGATTGGAAATTTCCCTACTCCTTCCTAGGGGCACTTACCACGATTTGTGGTTACCCAGAACGAGTCATTCCTTGACTCTTACCATTCATCCCTCGTACCCTGGTGACAACCAATGACCACAACCTATGACCTGTTGCAGCTTTATATGAGTCATACCGTGGACCCATTACTTATGAACCTACTTTTGCAGAACCTGACCACAAGTGTCCCAACCGGTCGTTGGAACCTCCAACGACTTTTTCCACAAGTCGTTTTGAGACAAATTTTCCAGCCTTCTGCCACTTTCCATTTTTAAACATTAGGTCTAGTCTTAAACATCAGCATTCGTCTTCGAATGTGGGTAATCATACAAAAAAAGCAAAAAATGCAATCATCATATTCAAATACAGATCATTTAAGCTGAAAATTGACGGAGTGACTACCTCCAAACTGAACTACTTGGCTTAACTGAACTCATGAATCATACATATATCCATATATATGAAAGAAAGCGAGGCACATGAACTAAACATTAAAACTAGATAGAGTAATAAGGAAAAAACTAATACCTCAAACTGAAACTGAGCTGGAAGGGAATAGGTGCAGGTATCTAGTCATCATATCCGCTTCGTCTTCCCACGTAGCTCCTTCAACATGTTGATTCCTCCATAACACCTTGACTAAAGCTACCTCCTTGTTCCTTAGCCTCCGAACCTAACGATCTGATATTTCCATCTGAATCTCCTCATAGCTAAGGCTGTCTTTCACAACGACGATGTTCACTGGGACAACTACAGTTGGATCACCCAAGCACTTCTTTAAGAGGGTGAATGGAAGCTAGTTATGAGGGCAACTCCAATTCATATGCCACCTTGCCCACACGTTTGACAGTCCGATAGGGGCCAACATAACGAGGGCTGAGATTCTCCTTCTTTCAAAACCTCATCACTCCCTTCACGGGAGATACCTTCAGAAATACCCAATAATCCCCTTCTAACTCTAATTCTCTCCTTCTCACATCGGCATAGGACTTTTGGCGACTTTGAGCTGTTTTAAACCTATCCCGTATGAGCTGAACCTTCTCTGTAGCCTCATGGACTGAATCTGGTCCTATCATCACAGCTTCACCAACTTCAAACCAGCCGATAGGCAATCTACACCTTCACACATAGAGAGCCTCAAACGGAGCCATCTAAATTCTAGAATGGTAGTTGTTATTGTATGAAAACTCGATAATAGGCAAATGATCATCCCAACACCCTTTGAAGTAAATAACACATTCTCTCAACATGTCTTCAAGGGTCTGAATTGTCCGCTCCGCTTGACCATCCATTTTTGGGTGAAATGCTGTACTGAGCTTGACCTGATAGTCCTTTTTTAAACGACCTCCAAAACTGAGTACCTTTGTCTGATATGATGGATAAGGTCACTCCATGAAATAGAAGCAACTCCCGAATGTATAGTTTGGCATAAACCTCCGCGGAATCAATGGTTTTAACCAATAGAAAATGAACGGCCTAGGTCAACCTATCCACAACCACCCAAATAGAGTCATATTGTCGACGAGTGCGAGGCAAACCTGTTATGAAGTCCATATTGATTTCTTCCTACTTCCAAGTAGGAATAATGATATCCTGATGCACACCTCCCATTCTCTGATGCTAAACCTTCACTTGCTGACAGTTTGGGCTCCTAGCCACAAAATCTGCTATGTCTTTCTTCATGTCATTCCACCAATAGAATTTCTGTAGGTCACAGTACATCTTTGTGGCACCTGGATATATAGAATACCTAGATCTATGAGCCTAGTACAACATCCGATTCCTCAACTCATCAACATCCGGAATGCATGTGACCCTGGTATCGAAGCACACCATCTCCCCCTTTGGAGGACACCTCTACCTTCTAATTTTGAATGGACTCCTTTAACTTTACCAAAATAGGGTCCTCATCATGTCTAGATTTTATATCAGTCACCAAGGATGATTCTGATCCGTTCTCCCAACCTTGTAAGTTGATGCACGTCCTTCACCAGCTCCTTCCTTCCCTCATCTACATGGGACACACTTTCCATGGAGAGTCTACTAAGTGCGTCTTCTACTACATTAGCCTTTCCCGGATGGTAAAGGACATTCATTTCATAATCCTTAAGTAGCTCCAACCACCTCCTTTGATGAAAATTGAAATCCTTTTGGGTAAACACATATTGTAAAATCTTATGGTCCGTAAACACATCCACGTGGACCCCGTACAAGTAGTATCTCCATATTTTCAAGGCAAATACCACCGCGGCCAATTCGTGATCATGAGTCAGGTAGTTCTTTTCATGCACTTTCAGTTGTCTAGAATCATAGGCTATAACTTTTTCATGCTACATCAAAACACACCCAAGTCCGATTCTTAAAACAACACAATACACCACGAATCCATCGGTACCCTCAGGTAGGGTGAACAATCGTGCTGAGATGAGTCGAGCCTTCAGCTCTTGGAAGCTCTTCTCACAAGCCTCTGACCATTGGAATTTTACCTTCTTCTGGGTCAGTTTAGTCAATGATACTATAATAGATGAAAATCCCTCAATAAACCTCCGATAGTAGCTAGCTAAGCCCAAGAAACTCCTGATATTTGAAGGATTCCCCGGTCTGGGCCAATTCTTCACCGTCTCTATCTTCTTTTTGTCTACCTGCACACCCACATTAGACACCACATGACCCAGGAATGCCACAGAATTCAACCAAAACTCACACTTGCTGAATTTAGCATATAATTGATGGTCCTTCAAAGTCTACAATGCCACCTCAAATGAATGGCATGCTCCTCCTCGCTCCGAGAGTATATAAGGATGTCATATATGAACACAATCATCAACATGTATAGATATGGCTAGAACACCCTCTTCATCAGGTCCATAAAAGTTGTAGGAGCATTCGTTAGTCCAAAAGACATAACTACAAACTCATGGTTACCATACCGAGTTTTAAAGGCTGTTTTAGGAATGTAACTCTCCCGGACCCTGAGCTGATGGTATCCGGAGCTAAGGTCTATCTTGAAAAAGTACTTGGCACCTTGAAGTTTTTCAAATAAGTAATCAAAACTTGGAAGAGGATACATGTTCTTGATGGTGACTTTGTTCAACTATTGATAGTCAATGTACATCCGAAGGGAACCATCCTTCTTACGGACAAATAGAACTAGTGCACCCCATGAAGACTTGCTATGTCTGATGAAACCCTTATCTAGTAGGTCCTTCAACTAATCCTTCAAATCCTTTAGCTCAGCTGGAGCCATTCTTTAAGGAGGAATATATATAGGTTGCATGTCGGGTAGTAGGTCATTACAAAAATCAATTTCCCTCTTGGGAGGAATACCCGGTAGATCATCTAGGAACACATCTGGTTACTCACATACTACTAAAACTAACTAGATAGTTGGGTTCTCAGATGTAGCATCCCAACCCTTACTAAATGGTACACACAACCTTTAGAAATCATCTTTTTGGCTTTAATATAGGAAATGAAACGACCTACAGGCACATCTGAACTACCCTTCTCCCAGAAACCTTAACTCTATTGCACGGGTTTTAAGATTAACTGAGGCATAACATGCAAATAGAAAATCCATGTAAAGGATAACATCAAAATCGATCATGGATAACTCTACTAGATTTGCTGAGGTGACTTTCTGAAGGACTACGACCGGGCAACTTCTATACACCTGTCTAGCGACAACTGGATCACCTAGTGGAGTAGAGACTGAGAAGGGTTCTGACAATATTTCAGGACTGACTCTGAAACTACTAGCCACATAAGGTGTCAATAAAGACAGGGTATCCCCCGGACTAACAAAGCATATACATCAATATGGAAAACTCACAACATACCAGTAACCACATCCGGGGAAGTCTCCTGCTCCTGATGAAGTGCAAGGGGATAGACTCTATTTTGAAGCTGACCGCCAGCTGAACTAGTCGAAGCACCCTGTTGGAAGGGACATGCTTCTAGAGTTACTGATCTAGAAGCTGGTCTATGGGATCCACCACCCCCTAATCTGGCTGAAGGGTAATCCTTGAGTCTTTGTTCGGGTTTGCCACACCCAAAACAAGCGCCTGAGCTAACTAAACACCTCTTCGGGTGATACCCTGGGAAGGTGAACTCTATCTACATGATACCCTGGCCCCTCAAATCTAAAGCCCTCCTCCTTTGCTCACCTCATGGTCTAGATGCTGTACTAGCTGATGATGGTGCTGGAGCAAAAGACTTGTGATGAGACTACTGGCGATGTTTGTCCCCCGATCTAGGCTATGAAGTCCCATAATTTTCTATCTTGGCCCTCTTGGCCTCTCTCTACTCTGATACATAGTCTCCATATGCTGGGTGTGCAAAACTATGCAGGGAAAATCCATGTCCTGATGCAGCATGGCGATCCTACAATCCTTATCCAGGTAGTCTACCACTCCATGTACAAATCGTCTCACCCGATCCCTCTGATCTTCCACTAACTCTAGCACATACTTGGATAAGCAGGTGAACTCTACAGCGTACTCCTGAACAGACATTTCACCCTACTTCAGATTTACAAACTCGGTCGCCTTCACTTCCCTCATCGCACGAGGGAAGAACTGATCTAGAAAGGTGGCATGAAATTCTTCACAACTGATAGGGCCTGCTCCCACTGCCTTTCTATCTTTCCATTGTTTAAACCAAATATGCGCAACCCATTTCAGCTGATAAGAGGACAAGTCAACGCACTCCCCATTTGCCATCCCCATTTGCCATCCCATGACCTTGGTGATCTTCAGAATCTCATCAATGAATTTATGCAGGTCCTCATCTACTTTTGACCCAAGGAACTCTAGTGGCTTCATTCAAAAAAATCTCTAACCCAAGCCGCCGCCGCATTCCCATTTTGAGGGAGATGCGCCACTGCATGTTGATTGACTTGGGAGGTTAAGTCCTATGCTAGCATCTGTACGGCTTCCCTGAATTCAGTGTGGGCAGTCGTATCTGGTGCATGCTCCTCATAGGCTGGTGGGCCTAATGGTGACCCTCTCCGTTGTCGTGCTCATGGTCGTTTTCTTTTCTCCTTCTATTTACTCGACATGGAGACATGATTCTTCAAATGTATATCACAAGAGCTAGAACGATAAATAGACATTTCATCGCACGACATGAGATCATGAAAGAAGGGAACATTTCCTAAAAATTTCCTAGCCTCTTCGTCATAAGTTTGTCGCGCTTCACACCCATGAAAAAGACTCTACTTAACACGGCTTACGGACACCCTAGGATGCTTCAAAGCCTATTGCTCTGATACTAAGTTTGTCACGACCAGATCATAGGCTCGGATCGAGACACGGGACAAGGAACCAGAAGGGACTCTAAGTAGACCCATGGGATGAACATTCAACTAACCCAATCAATAAAAGCAGAAGATTCAACATACATAATATAGCAGAAGTCTAAACATGGCATAAGATCTTAAATACATCACATGCGTTTGAAGCTGAACATGAACTATGACCGAGAAAGCCTCTATCATTGATGAGTTGATGACAAGACCCCAACTAACTCTCTAAAATTGAAATTGAAATACACCAACATATCTGAGTCAAAGTGGGTCCCTTTATAGGTGAGGACTCACCAATATAGATATGCTACTCCAAAAGTTGGTTAGGGTCGAGGCTGAATCTGAGTACCGGAGCCTGTATCATGAAACGATGAAGCATAGATTATGGGGTCAGTATGTGGAATGTACCGAGTGCATGGTAAGTAGAACGGAAGTTTAAAATACATAAAAGTTCTTAAGAGTATAACAACATGATTATAACATACATATCATAATGTAACATAAGGCTCAAAGTTTCAAAACATTCGTAAATCATTCATAATCAAACTCTTGAGAGAAAAGCTTTATTAAACATAACTTGAGCCAAATTATATAATCAAAATCACACATAAATCATTAGGAACAATGGGAGATTCTTATAACCGACATACCCCATATGAGCACACATGGAGCCCAACCTGTAATCCCCTAGTCGGGAGGGTGTTCGTACCTTGACAATGGTAGAACTATGAAAGGCATGATATCACTCATGAAAGACCCATTTGGGGCAAAAAGGGGACAGTCTCAAGGGAGGTCCCATCATAACCTATGGTGACACGTAGTTCTGAGATTCGGGGTAAAACCTGAGCCCCGAACCTACTCGATGTTAAAAACTACTCCCAAAACATATATAGTGCTAATAGGATAATATACATGACATTCATGGGCTAATTAAATCATGATATTCATAAGTATGTTTTAAAATACGTGAACTAGCCATGAAAATAAGGCCCGTAAGTCAGCCAAAATCATAAATCATAAATCACGAGGTTCATGCATACTTGTAAAACATTTATATACGTAGTAATCATAAATTCATGATGAGCATTTGGGTAAATCCATATCATAAATCATAAACCATGATGGGTTAAAGAACATCAATATCAAGGTAAAATCTTAACTCAATTTACCATAGAACAAGCATGATTGAGCATAATTTAATAGGAATTTATATCAATAAATTTATAATCAAATTAGTTGGAAAATCTTCCCTTGATTCGCAAAATATGACATAAAACATGAGAGATATTAACCCATAGATAGATCATTAGGATTTCATAAGATTTGGGATAAAACCTTATAAGATTTTCAAATAAATATTTCATGAGTTTGGAAAAATTGGGCATGGGTGTGGACGAATTCACCCACTCATAACCCTACATACCTGGGGAAGATCAATTTTCACCACTCCTTGAAAGCCCAATGAAAAAATAAAGGAAAGCTTGACGAATTCTAACTTGAAGTCACGCCCCACCTCAGGAGGCATGACTGGTACCTAATGCCACACTGGGATCTGGACTGGCCTGACTGACCTGGTGCACTTTTGGTGCACGCCTGTAACCGAATTTAATAAAACGACGGGCTATATCTCGGCTGTAAATATAGCCTCTGGCCGACAAGGCCATCTATAAAGGAAGATAGCTAACCAACAACAATGCAATAACAGGGATCCTATGCGGGCCGACAAGACCATCATGTTGTCTAGTTATAACAGAAAAGAAAACAGGTAGCTGCACTGGCCCCACACGACCAACACGTAAAATAAGACATACATGGGACCCACACAACCAACAACCAACTGATTAAGGATTATAGTTTGCAAGCCTCTAAGAATAGGAATAATGGTCGGGACAGGGCCCCGCCCTACCCAAATGCCATATAAATAAAAAAAAGTGTACTCTCTACAACCTGGCAACTTTGAATGAAAGGAATGGATGACTTGCAGACTTAGAACAACAGCTAACGGAGGTCTTGAACTCTGTCTGTCTAAACCTACAGGAAAGTATGCAACGCCCTATAGTTGCACGTCAGCACAATATGTATAGAATATGTAAGGCAATAACAGAAGTTGAGTAAGACTGATAAAAACTAAAAGTGAACAGTAATAATGGACAGAAGTTAACCTGTAAGTTTTCCTTTCCATAACTTGCATATAGTAATTCATTACATGTGTATGAGCTGAAACTGTACGACTGTTCATTCATGAGCTATAACTAGCAGACAAACTTACAAACAAGAACCTAACCTGGCCTCTATAAGCCGAAAAGGTACAAGCAATACAAAATAACCTACCTGGGCCCCTATAAGCCTCGGCAGGTGCCAATTAGTCTATATACCCCTATTGGTACCCTGTAGACTCTACAAGTAACTGTAACTGTATCTATGCCGTCTGGGTTCCTATAATTGTTTCTGAGCCATTTGGGCTACTGTAACTATATCTGAGATATCTAGGCTCCTGTAGCTGTATCTGATCCATCTAAGCTTCTGTAACAGTATCTGTGTCTGAGTTGTATGGGCTGTGTAACTGGACTTAGAGCCTTGGCTAGACTATGGGTCATAACATAATTTCTGATAACTGGACCCCGGGCCTTGGCCTGACTATGGATCATAATGTGACTGTTGTAACTGGATCCCAAGACATGGCTCGACTATGGATCATATTGTAGCTGCTGTTACTATGCCCCGAGCCTTAGCTCGACTATGGTCCATAACATAACTATTGTAGCTGGACCCCGAGCCTTGCCTCGACTATGGGTCATAATGTATCTGCTGCAACTGGATACATCCCTCATGGCCTCTATCTAGTGTAACTCAATATGTCCCTCACGGCCTCAATCTTGTCTTTCCAAACATCATACTGCCCCTACAAGCATGGCCCTATAGGCGATATTATCTTACAATCCAACATTGTAAGGAAAACCCAATCTAGCTACGGTTATCTTTGGCGAGGGTTGCTATGTCATCACTGTCATCTCAACTCTATTCGTAACAGCTGACCATAATAGCTTACTCTGGAATACTTGTCTTCTACGTAAAATAACTTGGGGCTGCTACTAACTTAATATGCTCCTGATCAGTCAGCCCTAACCTCCCATAGGCATATTATTATAACTCTTGGCCTGGGGGTAATACTGTAATACTGCGGTTCTAGTCCCTGAGACACTAACTAAGTCTGTTAAGATTCTGTATGCCTTCTCTAGGCAATTCCTAACCTCATAGGTGTGTTTATCTGTACGAAGCCATTCCGAGCAACCTGTACGTGAATATCTTATAAGAGTAGGCTGGAGTGTTGGCCCCGTATCTAGATAATAACAAAACATCCCCCCCTTAGGGTATCTACTGCTCTATCAGGCTGGTACAACTGAGGTGGTTCCTTGAGTGGCCTGTACGATAAGCACCACATCGACTGAAACTAACTGTCACTGGCGATAGCCACTATGTGGCGGACTAGCTCTCAACTTTCTAGGCAAATCTAGTGCCACTCTCTTTCGGGTAAGGCAATACTAACATAATTCTGGCCCTGGAGGCATCAAGGTACGCCAATGGTCTCTGGACGAGCTCTGCTGACAATATAGGAACCGAACTGATAATTATATCGCCCGACTGCACCTATGCTGTTCCACTTACTAACTCAGGCCCAACTATTACCCACAAACATATGAAGCCTAGGCATGGCAGAAAAACTAATTTTTACTAACTCAGTGAATAGAAGGGAAGAGGAACTTCTATGACACTTCTAATGCGAGTCACCCTTAACCTCTTTTTTCCCGATGAGGGATACTACAATATACTCTTAATATGCTTTCTAGAAGCTAGCCACAAAATATGTAACTATAATCTACTGATAGCAGCTAACCACGACATACATGAATCATATATACTAGCAACAACTAATTACAACAAATAAGATAGTTGTCTATGCTCAGAAACATAAGTCGTATCATTGTACGACGAGAATAACTTATCGAAGGAATAGGCCTCAACATACCTCGAATGTCGATTCTCGTTTAACTGATTAGTTCCCACCTGAAGCTAGTACTTCCACTCAACTGCAGTCCTTATACGGAGAGAATAGGGCAAGTTTCAATACTAAATTCGGCCAATAATGATATCTTTCAATAATAATATCAAATATAATTTGATTTTTAATAACGTAGTGAAAACCTGCAATTTCTCGAGAATTCAGAAGGGAGAAATGCTTACCTGTTGTCTGTGGCCATTTAGAATCCAATTTTGAGTAATTCCGACAACCTTTACTCGGCAGGGTTCTGGTACACCGAGCGAATTTTCGAAAAATAACTTCGTAGAAATGCTTCCTGTAGACTTAAGACTTGTTACCTAAAGTTAATTCACGTTTGGACATCATTTAATAACGTAATTCAATGAAAATTGATTAAGAGTTACGTGCTCTCTAACTTCTAGCTGAGGGATATATATATATATATATATACGAATTATTTAAAATGAAGTAGGAAATTATATGTATAAGTATTGGGAGGTGGCAGGGTGTGCCTTGCGCTGCCCAATGAGCCAGGGAGGGTGCCTCGTCGGGCCTCCCAGGGCGCTGGCCCTCCTGGCGCGGCGCACTGCCCAAGGCACCAACAGGCTGGCGCATCGCATTGGCCCCTCGCAGCCTTGCCTCGCTCGACCCTGCGTCCCAGGATTTTTCCCACACATGTCAATATCTCTTTACTTGATACAGCCCATGCGTATGCCTACTAATCTCCTTTATTTTTTGGGGTGTAACATCCTTCCCCCCTTAGGAACATTCGTCATCGAATGTAATCTTCGGGCTTACAAAACTCAACTCCTTTAGCTAATGCCGTAAAGATTTCGACAGAGTCTCCTCTGTAATATGGACTATCTGGAATTCTGAAACGCAAAAAAGTCCAACATAGGCGCCTCACGGGATGATATCTACAGCTAAATAACACAATAGTAATACATTTATGTAGCCAACTGTTAACAATAGATACAAAGGTCATTTATATAGCATTTGAAACTACTATACTTTAACTGAGTTTGGCTAGGTTTGTATATTTTTGTCATAGGGCCTGGAACAACTGAAAATATCAAAACTTTGTATCACTCGTAGTTTTCTTCAATTCATTTCTGATACATTTTCCTTCCCTCACGATACTCTTATAAGTTACAACTTTGGTTCTCAAATTAGCTCCCTCGAATTTGACCACCTAATATATTATTGAGTCTCTTCATGAAATATTGCTTTTGTACCTTAAGTATCTCTAGCTGGGTCAATCTGCGAAAGGTCTTCTACACTCTTGCGTAGAGTTGATAAACAGATCCTATCCTCGAAGACCACTCTATCTCATAGGCCACTTGACTAGTCTCCTAGAGGACTCGGTGTAGTTTAATGAATCTAGGGCTGGACTTGCCCTGCTTTTCAAATCTCATAGCGCTCTTCATTGGCGAGTTTTTAGGAACATCTAGTCAGTGCTTCAATTTCTAACTTCTCCATATGATAGAGTAAGATTTTCGGTGACCTTGGGATGTCGGTACATATCTCTGAATTAGTTTAACTATTTCCCTCGTACTGATGTAGTATGCTCGATTCAATTATCCCTGACTTACCTGCTTCAGGCCATTATATAGGATACCTACATTCCCACCTTTAACATAACTCCAGGTGTCTGAGTCGTGTGCTTTGCTTGGATATTTATTTGAAGACGAGGGGCAGTACTTAAATTAACATACATCCCAATCTGTCCTGATAGCTCTTCCCAAGCTTAACTGTGAGTTGTTCCCCTTTTTCAGAAGTTAACAGACACTGAGATACCATATAGCCAGAATGTTTCTTTCGTATTCAATTCGGTGTAATCTTTAGCTGAAACGTCGTTCTCATCAGTAAGAGATAAGTTAATGTCATTAGCTTCTCAATAATGACACAGTAGGGTCACATTTACGCCTGGTACAAGATAACCTTATAGCTATATTCATATTGCCTACTTCCCATTTTCACACAGGCACAACTATTCTCTAAATTAGCCCGCACGATTTCTAATGCCCATCCCGCTCTTGCTGGCCATTGGAGCCCTATGTCACAACTCGACAATATCCTTCTTTTTCCTATGCTAGAAACGAATCTCTATTATACTTTAGCACACTTTCGTCAAATGTGAGTGGGGGAAATGACGGCCATGGTGTGTCCTGCTATAATCTACTAACGAAACTCTACTACATTTATAACATAGAGTCGACCTTCGGGTCTCAAGACTCTATCCCTTACTATCTTGAGGGTCGGTGGCTCCTTCTGCTGGGCCTTATCTCTAGCTACACTAGGCTAGGGCCTCCATACCATCAATCATCTGCCTCCACAGCTAGGGGTACAAAGTTAGATACTTATGTCTTCCCTTTACTTCTAGGGGCTGAGATCTGGGGCTCATGCCACTTGCATCTTACTGCCCAGGATACTACTAGTCAAGTCTATTGACTTGTATCGTTCTGACCCACACTCGGGCCAATTTCATTCATATATTTTCGCTGTCCTTCGACATTACAAACTAGGCCCATAGCCATTATTCTACTGGTACATCTTACTGTCATCCACACACCGTGATGGGGTTAGTCTATTTCTGGCTTAAACTTTACTATTTCTGGGGGTTTACTTCTATAGACTCTCACCTGCACTTGGGTGTTACTAACAATCTTACCTACCCTCCTGATTTTCTGCTGTGAGGGTCTAGGTGACTTACTTGAACACTAGGAGTCTTAATCATTTTCTAACGTTTTTCTAGAATAAGCAATTGTAGCCCCTCTTTACTATTCATACAGGCAGCATCGCATTTACCCTTTCTATCATACTAAGAAAAGGATAGAAGGTAGGAAGTAGCCATATCTTACTATGGCAGGGCTGAAGTATGGAACTTTACTACCTTCGAAGAGTTGGGGGGTAAGGACCCCGCAATTTCCCCTTCTTTTATACCCTTTCAGGTAACCCAATATTCACTATCGTTCTTCTCTAATTTTAAATATCTACTAAGTAAACCAACTCATTCATATATCATATTACTGACCTCTTACCCTGAGGCTGTAAAAAGAACTAGAGACAGTGCTGGCATATCTATTACCTTATGAGATTCCTGGTGCCCTGAGAGGATGCTGGGGTGATTAAAAGACGTCTACTTTTGCCCTTAGGCTCACCGGTCCCCCCTCTAAATATGGCACCTCACTGATACCCTCTCCTTCTGTTGTAGCTGACTTGTCGCTGGCTGAAGTCTGTCCCATCTCAATCATGATTCTAGACAGACATAACAAAGAAAACTTAGGGATTCATCCCTACCCAACTCAGCTCTATAGCACGATCTAGGAAGAAGGAGGGGTAACCATACTATCATGCCTCGTAGCCTCCTACTTATAGAATGTGGTGCATAACACATTTAAAAATAAGACTCTAGTAGACACAGCTTGCAGACTCCTTGGGATATGACCTATACTAATAACAAGTATGTCACGCCCCACCTTGGGAGGCATGACTGGCACCTACTGCCACACTGGAATCTAGACTGACCTAACTGACTTGGTGCAATTCTTATGCACGCTTGTAACTTAATTCAAGAAAACACGGGCTATATCACGGCTGTAAATACAGCCTTTGGCCGACAAGGCCACCCGTAAATAAAGACAACTGACCAAAAATAATGCAATAACGGGGATCCTATGCGGGCTGACAAGACCACCATGTTGTCTAGTTATAGTAGGAATGACAACAGGAAGCTATATTGGCCCCACACGACCAACACGTAAAATAAGACATACATGGGCCCCACATGGACAATAACCAACTGACTGAGGACTGTATTCTTCAAGCCTCTAAGAATTGGAATATTGTCGGGATAGGGCCCCAGCATACCCAAATGCCATATAAATAGAAAACCTGTAATCTCTACAACCTGGCAGCCCCGAATGAAAGGAACTGGCTGACTCTGAATAGCTGCTAATAGAGGTCTTGAATTCTATTTGTCTAAACCTGCAGGCAAGTATGTAGCACCCCATAGTTGGGTGTCAATACAATATATACCGGATATGTAAGGCAATAATAGAAGCCGAGTAAGATAGATAAAAACTAAAAGTAAACAGTAATAAGGGTCAGAAGTTAACCTGTAAGCTTTCCTTTCCATAACCTGCATCTAGTAAGTCACTACATGTGTATGAGCTAAAACTGTATGACTATTCTTCATGAGCTATAACTGGCATACAAACTTACAAACAAGAACCTAACCTGGCCCCCATAAGCCGGGAAGATACAAGTAGCACAAAATAACCTACCTGGGCTCCCATAAGACTCGGCAGGTGCCAATCATTCTATATACCCCTATTAATACCCCGTAGACTTTGCAAGTAACTGTAATTGTATCTGAGCTTTCTGGGCACCTGTAACTATATCTGAGCCATCTAGGCTCCTGTAACTGTATCTGAGCTATCTAGGCTCCTGTAACTGCATCTGAGCCATCTGGGCTCCTATAATTGTATCTGTGTCTGAGCTGTCTAGGCTGCATATCATAAGTAATTTCTGGTAACTGGACCTCGGGCCTTGGCCCTGACTAGGGATCACAATGTGACTGATGTAACGGGATCTTGAGCCTTGGCTTGACTATGGATCATACTGTAGCTGCTGTAACTAGGCCCGAGCCTTGCCTTGAGTATGGAATATATATAACTGTTGTAGCTGGACCCCGATCCTTGGCTCGACTATGTGTCATAATGTATCTGATACAACTGGATACAACTCTTACAACCTCTATTTTGTGTAACTCAATATGGTCCTCACGGCCTCAATCTGGTGGAGCTCAATATAGCCCTCATGGCCTCAATCTGATGGAACTCAATATGGCCCTCATGGCCTCAATCTGGTCCTTTCGAACATCATACTGCCTCTATAAGCATGGCCCTATAGGAGAAAATATATAACAATCCAACGCCGTAAGGAAAACCCAATCTCGCTAGGGTTAACTCTGGCGAGGGTTGTTCTGTAACCACTATCATCTCAACTCTATTCGCAATAGATGACCGTAATAGGCTTACTCTGGAATACTTTTCCTCTATTTAGAACAACAATGGGGCTGCTACTAATTGAATATGCTCCTGAGCAGTCAACCCTAACCTCCCATATGTAGCTTATTATAACTCTTGGCCCGGGGGTAATACTGTAATACTGTGGTTCTAGACCATGAGACACTAACTGAGTCTGTTCAGATTTTGTATGCCTTCTCTTGGAGGTTCCTAACCTCGTACGTATGTTTATCTAGACTAAGCCGCTCCCGGCAACCTGTACCTAAATATCTGATTAGAGTAGGCTTGGGTATTGGCCCCATATCTAGCTATTAACAAAACTTCCTCCCCCCCTTAGGGTATCTACTGCTCTATCAGGCTGGTACAACTGAGGTGGTGACCTGTAAGATAAGCACCACGTTAAATGAAACTAACTGTCACTGGTGATAGACACTATGTTGCGGACTGACCCTCAACTCTGTAGGCAACTCTAGTGTCACTAACTCTAGGTTAAGGCAATACTAACATAATTCTGGCCAATAGTCTCTAGGTGAGCTCTACTGACAATACAGGCGCTGAACTGATAGTTATATCACTCGGCTAGCCTATGTCGTTCAACTTACTAACTCAGGCCCAACTATTACCTACAAACATCTGAAGCCTAGGCATGGCAGCAAAACATCATTTCTACTAACTCAGTGAATAGAAGGTAAGAGGAATTTCTATGACGCTTCTAATGGGAGTCACCCTTAACCTCTTTTTTCCCGATGAGGGATACTGCAATATACTCTTAATATGCTTTCTAGCAGCTAGCCACAAAATATGTAATTATAATCTACTGATAGTAGCTAACCACGACATACATGGATCACATATACTAGCAACAACTAATTACAACAAATAGGATAGTTGTCTATGCTCCAAAACATAAGTCGTATCATTGTACGACGAGAATAACTTATCGAAGGAATAAGCCTCAACATATCTCGAATGCCGATTCTCGTTTAACTGATTAGTTCCAACCTGATTCTAGTAGTTCCACTCAACTGCAATCCTTATACTGAGAGAATAGGGCTAGTTTCAATACTAAATTCAGCCAATAATGATATCTTTAAATAATAATATCAACTATAATTCAACTCTGAATAACTCTACAAAAACCTGCAATTTCTCAAGAGTTTATAAGGAAGAAATGCTTATCTGTTGTCTGTGGCCGTTTAGAATTTAATTTGGAGTAATTTCGACAACCTTTTCTCAGAGGGGTTCCGGTACGCCGAGCGAATTTTTCAAAAATAACTCCGTTCAAATGCTTCCCGTAGGCTTAAGACTTGTTACCTGAAGTTAATTCATGTTTGGACAACGTTTAATAGCGTAATTCAAAGAAAAATCAATTGAGAGTTATGTGCTCTCTCACTTCTGGCCGAGGGATATATATATATATGAATGATTTAAAATGAACTAGGAAAGTATATATATAAGTGTTGGGCGGTTGCAAGGTGTGCCTCGCGCTGGCCAATGTGCCAAGGAGGGCGCCGCGTCACGCCTCCCATGGCACTTGTCCTCCTGCTGCACCGCGCTGCCGAAGGCACCAGCAGGCTGGAGTGTCGCGCTGGCCCCTCGCTGCCTGGCCTCTCCCAACCCTGCTTCCCAGGCTTTTTACCACACGCATCAAGCTCTCTTTACCTGATACAACCCACGCGTATGCCTACTAACCATCAATATTAAAGGGGTGTAACACTTGATTAGCTCCTAAACCCTTCAATATGCATGCATGGATAATGAGCCTAGGATAGATTTTACCCTAAAAAAAACTACATTTCGAGCCTTAAACGATGTAGTTTAGGACCCTAGGACTTAGGAATGACAAAAATACCGTTAATGAATTTCCTAAAAATTCTGCACTGGCAGTGACAACGGGCGTTCCTAGGGGTCGTAGTAGGATACCACGACTAATGGTATCCGTCTATTGCATGCACTGCCCAAACTTGACTCTCAGATTCAATCCCATGACTCGACAGGATGGGTCGTTACATGAAACAACACTCTGTTGCATCCTCCCGTTACTTTCCCTAATTACCTGCATTCGGACTTCCCTCGATCCATACCATGATTTGTGCCTACTTCCAACGAGTCATGGGTTCTATCCATCACCTCGACAGGAATTTCCCTACTCCTTCCCACGGGCACTTACCACGACTCGTGGTTACCCACAATGAGTCGTTCCTTGACTCATACCATGCATCCCTGGTACCCTGGTGACAACCAACGACCACAACCTATGACCCGTTGTAGATTTATATGAGTCGTACCCTGGACCCGTTACTTCTAAACCTACTTCTATAGAAATTGACCATGAGTGTCCAAACGGGTCATTGGAGCCTCCAACGACTCGTTCCACGACTCGTTCTGACACAAATTTTCTAGGCTTATGCCACTTTCCATTTTCAAACCCCCGGTTTAGTCTTAGGAAATTCTGAGGTATTACAGAAATAAATTGACCTAGGTATGTAGAATTATGAAGCGGGGAAATTCTTCTATCATCATTCCTAATTTCTTCTCTATCTCATGAATTCAACTCTCAAATTAAGTGTATTGAAAATTATAGGGTTTATATTCCACGCAAATATCTATGCTATGTCCATGGGTTCAATTCTCTCATGTTTCAATTAATGATTTAAGACTATTGGGGCAGATTTTACTCTCCATTTAATCATTAAATTCATTATTTCAAGTTTATAAAAATTATGCCCTATTATGCATGATTTATGAAATTAAGTTTATGAGTCCATGATTTCAAGTATGATAAATTAAATTATATTTAATGATTATAATGCATGACTTCCGTAAGAATCCTTCATGAATTTATATATTTTAGAGTATGATGATTTCCTCAAGTATGCATGGCTTTTATGAATGTCAAGTTTATGATCATGGCCCACTCACAGGCCTATTTTATGGCTAGTTTACGTATCTCAAGCATGTTTTTCAATCTCATGACTTCAACTAGCCCATGTACTTTAAGTATGTTTCGTGATTATTATATGAGCACTATATATATATATATATTTTGGGAGTAGTATTTAACACTGAGTAGATCGGGGTTCCAGCGCACCCAGGTCTTAGAACTACGTGCTAACGTAGGCATGATGGAGTCCTGCACAAGTGTGTCCCCCATGTCTGAATAAGCCATCATGAGTGATATCACACCTTTTCATGGGTCTACCCTTGCCAAGGTATGAACACCCTCCCGACTAGCAATTTACAGGTCAGACTCCGTGTATGCTCACGTAGGGTATGTCGGTTATAAGAATCTACCGCTGTTCCTCATTATTTCAGTTACTCATGTTCATGACTTATGATATTATGTTTTATAGAATATTTGGCTCATTAATCAATTTATGAGCTTTCACTTACAATTTCAATCAGGAAAAATTATATGATTTCTATTTTTAAACCTTTGGTCATTATGTTCAAATTATGATGAGCAGCTTACAAATATATATACTTCTAATATATGGCTTTTAGCATGCTATCCTTACTCTCATGAATTTTCTTGATTTATACTCATGATTTCAGACTATCGTTTTACTAGCATGTTTTACTTACCATACATACTCGGTACAATCAATGTATTACCACATACTCTATGTTATATCATCTCATGATATAGGTTTGGTTGATTCATCTAAGTCTCGCTGACAGCTCGCTCCCGATCAGTCCAGTCCTATTCCCGCCGGGGTGAGTCCTCATTTTCCAGGGATATTATCAGCTCTTTGTTTTAAACATGTCATTCAGTTTCATACCTAGTGAGCTAGTTGGGAGTGTTGTCCCATCAGCTAATCGTAGTAGTAGAGGCTTTTCAGACTATCATGTATAGACAGTAACATTATTGGGTTGTGCTAACGCTTTTGTCCTTATGATACACAGACTTTCGCTTCTATCATGTTGAAGCTTTATTTTCGCATAGTGAGGCTCTTATCGTTCTATGTATGTACCATAGGATAGCTTAGAGTCATTCATGGTTCTAGGTACCGTGTCTTGGTCCGGGGTCTCAGCTCGGGTCGTTACAAGGATAAATCACTAGTAAAAGCCTACAAAGTTATGAAATCATGGGGAACACAATCCTAGTTTAGAGTAACTTGATAAACAACTCAATCATTGTTAGCATTATTTTCTTTTCCTTATTTGCAAACCCCTCTTTCGAAATATTGATTACAAGTTAGCTTATTTTTATCATTAATATATTATTTCTGCCTATTCACTGCGGAATCGACCCTAACCTTTGTTGGGTTACTATATTTGATAGCGGTCGCTTTATAATTCAATCGCAATGTGTAATTTGGGCATGATCAATCATATTTAGTTTTATGCATCATAAAGAGATCCAATTTCAATCATAATATTTCAGTTAGTTTACTCTTCCGGTTTATATACTCCTACTTAACTGTTGTTTCATGCAGCCTTATTACATACCGTACATCCCACGTATTGATGTTACTTGGTGCTGCATCTTAACATGATGCAGATTCATGTATACATGATTAGGAGAAGACACTTTTCTAGGTTCATGCAGATTCATATAGAAAAAATCAATAGCAAACACTTTTCTAGGATCTCACATTCATTCAACAGTTGGTGAGGCCTCCTACTTTTGGAGTACAAGTCTTATTTAGTTGTTTTATTTTAGTAAAGCTAAGGTAGCTGTCACGACCCAAGCATAGACCCCAGACGTAAATGGGACCTAGAACCATGAATGGCTCCAACATAAACCATGGTACATGCATAACATAAGAATAAGCATACACTAGGCAGAACAAACTTAAGGTATAACATAAGCAGAAGTGTACAATATCATAAATATATCAACCTGAACAACAAGTCAAAACAGTTGAATTTCTTTACATCATCATTTGAAAAAGCCTTTAACATAAGATGAGCATATGGAACAAGCCCTCAAATAGCTCTACTATGTTTGTAACTTGAAAGACAAAAAAGGAACTGAATCAAAACTGACGTCCTGGGATGATGAGATCTCACAAAAAGCTATTCTGAACCTAGAGTGAATCTAGCGAGACGGATCACTCGAATTTATATCATGAGACGATATAGTACAAAAAGTATGTGATCAATACTTTGAATATATTAAGTATGAAGGATAAGTAAAAAAAGATAGTGAGGACAACATGCTAAAAATCATAATCGTGATATAGTCTGAAAACATAAGTTGTTCATCATAATTTGAATTATAATGACCCAAGGTTTTTGAAAACAAAATAATAAAGGTTATCATATTTGAAATCATAAGTAAATCTCATAAGCTTATCAATGGGTCAAAATACTATAAAAAATGATATTATAGATCCTGATCATGAAGAGACATGAAATACAAGGAACGGTGAGATATTCTCATAACCAACATACTCCAAGTGAGTATCATAGAGCCCGATTATACACGTGGTCAGGAAGGTGTCCATACTTTAACAAGGGAAAAAACTATGAAGGTGTGATATCACTCATGATCCAGGTAGTGTAAGGGAGACACTCTTAATAGGAGAGGACCCCTTAGGCTAGGGGAAAGGGAGACACTCTCTACTGGCAAAGAACCCTTATCCTATGGTGGCACATAGTTCTGAGACCTGGTTGTGCTTAACCCTAGCCTACTCAATGTCAAATATTACTCCCATAAACATACATAGTGCTCATATTCATACTCGAAACGTGGGTTTTTCATGGTCTAGTTTAAAATAACATGATAGATTCATAAAATTCTTGACATATGTTAAATTGCCATGAAAATAATGCTGAAAATACAACCATGATACAAAAGTTTGATATTCATGAGATCCATACAGACTGAGCAAAATGATGATAACTTGAAAATACAGATTCATGAGGTTTTTTCATATAAATCATGTAATCATAATCATAAAACATAAGTAGAATTATGGGAGAATCAAATTCATAAGGGATCATGGTGTTTTAAATAAAAAGGGTCTAACTCTAGATATTCATGACAATCATAATTGGAGACTTGAAGGAATTGAAATCATGAAACTAGAATTAATATTAGGCATGAGGGTGGAAGACATCCCTTTTTCATGATCTCACATACCTGGCTTGAAAAGTTTTTGACACTAGCTTGATATCCAAGAAGAATTGAGAAGAAGAAGAAGAAACCCCTAGTGGCTTGAGACTCTTAAGGGAATTTGATCTTCAATCTATGGTGTTTTGAAAATAATGAGATTTTAGGCTAAGTAAAACTATTTAATACTCTTATTATAAAACACAAAAAAACTATTTTAGAAGTTAAAAACATGGGAAGATATGAAAATACCCTTAGGAACTTGCATTAAAAATCTGTCCATCAGTGCCACGAGTTGTACCACGACTCGTGGTAACCCTTCATGGTTACTAGAGCCATTATTGGTCAATCTCTAATCCTCTTTTCATGGATCCTTAGTACCATTCATACCATCATGGTATGATTCACATGATCCCCTCGTCGTTTCTGAGATAAATTTTTTGTTGCTTCTCCAGGATCCATCTCACGAGCCTTGGTATGATTCGTACCACCCTATCACAAGTCGTATTGAGACTCTTAATTAAGAAAAATTTCAATATTTCTACCGTTTCATACTCTAAATCTAGAGTCTAGTCTTAAGGACTTTTTAGGTGTTACAGTAACTGTAGAAGCTTTGGGCCGGCACTAGTCTTCAGTTATAAAGGCTTTATAGATAGTGTTAGAGATGAATCAATAATATTACTTTATAACATTGATTTTGGTTTCAGTTAATAAATCTTAGTTTATTTATTTATCCCATTGCAGTTATTATTTCCGCTATACACTATTGTATTCTCATCTAATAATAAGCTAGGCTAAGGGTTTTCTTAGATCACTATGTAGTCTGAGTGTTGGTCGATGTCTAGGGTGTAGACTTGGGGCTTGATAAGAATTCACATTCGGAAAACTTTGCATACAGCTATTTCTACTTTAGCAGCCCCAACAAAATCCTCAAATGATCCTCACATTCTTGCTTAGTCTTTGAATATATGATAATGTCCAAAATATACTCCTCATGCAAAGAGTACAAACGGTTGCTGTATCAAAACAAATATCCCGACGGATGTCGGGGTCGAATCCCACAGGAACTAGTGAATGATAATTACGAGTGTCAGTTGAGAAATTGATATTAGCTTGCACCACTTAGGAATAATATAGAAATAAACAAGTTGGGGAGATTGAAATTTGTAATAGAATATAGCTTCTAATTAGGCTAACTACAATAGCAAAATTACCAAGGTTGTTGACAAGAATGTAAAAGACTAGAGGTGTGGTGTATATTATATGCTAACTAAATAGGGTCATACTGG
>JACEIK010002976.1:43810-57210 GCA_018107945.1 Datura stramonium
ATGAACCTAAGTTATCAGTTTTGTAAGTAAGTATTGGTAAAGATCACGAGTGTATACCTAAAGCTGTTATGAACCCATGGGGAACACAAACCCTAGTTATCCTTTAATTATTGATTTAAAAATATAATCATGATTGCTATTTATTCTTATTATTGATTTTTATTAGAATTCCCCCCGTTGTGAAGTAACTATCATACGAGTTCATCAATCCGCTGTAATCTAGATCTTCCATATTCCCTGTAGGATCAACCCCAACCTCTATGTTGGGTTCTTTATTGACAACGTCCGCTTCATACTTTAGTTGGAAGTGTGGTTTGAGCGTTATCAAAAAGTGGCACCGTTGTCGGGGAATACGGCTAAGACTAGGTTATTTGCTTGTATTTGACTTATTGGTAGTTACTTTACTTTTTACATTTTTTTCCTTTGTTTTTCTTTTGTGACGTCCTCAGGTTTTCATCTAGGGATAAACCCTCCACTCAAACACTCAAAGATGGAACATGATCAACTGCCAACCATGGTGGAAGGAATTGTGACTAATGATACTTTGGCAGCTGTGATAATGAATTATAGAGATAATGGGAGCCCAGAATACACAGAGACGGTCAATGCTTTGAATGGGATAGGGTCATATAGCATCAGCCCAGAGAAGCTAGACCTGGATTTAAAGATCCGTTCAACACTACCGGCCAAACCATCTATGGAGGTACCACATATCCTTAAGATAAAAGCGCTACCTCCACATCTCATGTATGCATTCCTTGGAGAAAAAAACACCTTGCTAGTTATAGTTGCAGCAACCTTATTCGATGAGCAGGTGGAAGCTATGGTAAACATATTGAAAAGATACAAGAAGGCAATCGGATGGACCATAGTTGATATCATCAGAATCCCACAAGGCATATGCACCTATAAAATCCAGCTGGAACCAAATTCTAAGCCAAGCATAGAGCATCATCGCCGCCTGAACCCGCCCATTCAAGAAGTGGTAAAAAAGGAGATTATAAAGTGGCTGGATGATAGGGTAATATATCCCATAGCTGGCAGTCAATGGGTAAGTCATGTTCAATGCGTACCAAAGAAAGGAGGGTTTACAATGGTTCCCAATGCAAAGAATGAGGGTATACCAACACGACCAGTCACAGGATGGAGTGTATGCATGGACTACAGGAAACTCAACTGATGCACTCAGAAAGATCACTTTCCAATGCCATTCCTGGATCAGATGCATGGTAGACTGGCAGGTAGAGGATGGTACTGCTTCCTTGACAGATATTCCGGTTACAATCAGATCACTATCACTTCAGAAGTTCAGGAGAATACCATCTTTACTTGTCCATATGGGACCTTACAGAGTAGTGCAAGTGTCTCCATACGGTGCAGTGGAACTTGAGAACAAAGAAGGGAAAAGGTTCAAAGTAAATGGGCAAAGAATAAAAATATATCTGGGAGATTAAGACGAATTGAAAAGTGTGGAGGACATATACCTTGATGATACCTTATAAGTCACAAAAGTAATGTCGTTCCGTGACATTAAATAAGGCGCTGCATGGGAGGCAACCCATGGAAGGCCATATCTGAGTAGCTACAGGTATGTCCTTTTCCCTACATGCTTATATTTTATGCTTCGGGGACGAATCACATCTTTTAAAAGGGGGTGTATTTGTATTTTTGGGATTTTTTGTTCGTCTGAGGGTTTGTCTTGCCGTGTTTATTTTCCCTAAGGCATGCTATCTAGTAGAACCGACTTGTGTTAGGATTTTTTGATTTTAGTCATGAATTTTGTTTGATTAGAAAGTAGGTTATGAATACTCAGCCAATGGATATGCACTAGTTTTGTTGATTTTGGAAAAAATTGACCCTGCTTAAAAAATTTTTGCTATGTATTTGTGACAACAATGCATGATTTATGTGGATCATTTTATGTCATTTAGTTATTAATTGTGCTAGTCTTGTAAAGCCATGTTTGAACCAGACAGGTAAAGTAAAAATAGTTCATGTACCATGTGTGAGTGAGGTCTTAGTATTTATTATGGTACGTTGTTGAAGATTTAGAACTTTCCTGGTTGGCCTCTGCATAGGGTTAAGGATGGTTGGTTAGAATATGATCATAGGACAGTTTTGTTTTAGCTCACTTTTAGCCTATATTGTCGTACCAAAGTTTCATGAATCCCTTGATCAAAAGTTTGAGCCTTAGTAGACCATATTTCTTTGATTTACCTGTTAACGTACCCATTTGTTTATAATGAACCTGATTTGACCTGGTCCTTCCTTGGATATTGTGAACCTCAACATAAGCAAAATGCTTAACTTGAGGGTAGCTAGAGTAGGGGTGCATATATGGTGGGAGCGGAAGAAAAGGAAAGAAAATAAAAGATGGTGAAAAATAAGGTGTGGTGAGGTGAAAAATTAAAAAGCTGAAAATTTGAGAACATTGAAAAAGAAAATTTCAAAAGAACTTGAAATTGTTGAAAAATGTGAAAAACGCCCCCAGTACGACTCGTAGGTCCATCCTACGGATCCACGAATCGTGTCTATATCCAACGANGTGAAAAACGCCCCCAGTACGACTCGTAGGTCCATCCTACGGATCGTATTGTGGACTGCACCTTTTGCCCTTTTTTGCACACTTTTAGCTTCCTTTTGCAATTTATTGGTCCAACATCAATTTATCCTGAAATCAAAGGAAAAGTACCTCATATCCACATAAAATACACATAAGTCCATGCTATTTTCTTAGTTTTGAGCGTCAATAGTACTGTAAATCCACAGCACAACAACACCCTCAACTTAAGGCTTTGGCATTTCCTCGGGCAAAGAAAAAGAAAAACTAAACACGACGCTCAACTAGAAATAAACTTAAGATACTACAACCAAAACTCTAACAAATTTGTGCACTCTATATACAAACTCTATTGACCCTTTCTCCTGAAACATCATCAGCTAATGTAATGCAAGCAACATCAAAACATCATATTCAGGGATCAAGACATGTAATCTAACTATCAACAAGAGATCAAGTCATCACCTATGTGTTTCACACAGATCAATGGTAAAAGAAAACATAATCCATGTACCCTCACAAAAATGAAGTCCCCACTCTAGTATGAAGTATCAAATGAAACATGGGACTAGGCAAATGAAGCACTAACTCTCTCAATGAAATGAAAGTATTATGCATCAGACACCATAGGCTTTCCCTTATTTTCTCTGCTTTAGTTTGTTAGATGTCAAATTAAGATCACTATAGGACCTGATATGGCTTGTAATGTAGGCTTAGGTTGGACATGATAAAGATGAAAAATTTTATGAGTGACTATCCCTTCCTTGGCACTACGTTCATTGGCTACACAATTTTTCTATTTCACCCTTCATTCTTTTTTTTTTTGTCTTCTTTTCTTCCCTTTTTCCCATTTTAAGACTATTTGCATGGAAAGTTTAACCTGGAAGACTGATCCCATGAGACTTGTCACAGATAATATCATGATGGTACGACTCGTGGTAAGCCAGACGTGATGAAATCCAGAAGAATTGCACATGAGGTTGATTCTTAGAATGAGAGGACCCTACTACCCGTGAGATGAATGTACAAGTCATACCATACTGGTCGTTGTGAAATTCATACAAGTTCAAAGTATCAGGATCAAGCCATGGGTGCAATGTACAAGTCGTAGGATGTAGGTACGAATTGTACCTTGGACCAACACTTATCAAAAATTCAGCGAACACTTTAAGTCACAAGTCGATGCCATGGTCCATGAAAAGCCCCTACGAGTCGTACGAGGACCCGTGATGAGCTCGGCGACTGATTTGGAAAGTAGTCGTATTACTTTAGGAAAAGGATTCTAGTGTCTCTATAAATATGTTTTATGTTTTATTTTTCATAGAGGACAATGAATAGACTTAATATTAGTAGGAAAGCATTGTAGTAAGCAATTTTACATCATTGAAAGAGAGAATTGAGTTGATTAATCCTTGTGATCAACCTTTTCTTGAAATCATATTGTTCTTGGTACTTGTTACTGAAGATTTTGTGGATTAATTGAAGGAATCGTTTTTCTCAATCATCTTCGTAAGTATTGTTTTATGTCGACATTAAGAAAGGTGTCAATCGATCTATCATTGGGCAATTTTAGAGGGTGTCCCACTCATACTACACCTAAATACCATGTGACACTCACATGAAAACAAAATAAAATCTACCCATATATAGCAAAGAAAAGCATAAGATAAACACCCAAGAAACAAAATAACACCAATAATGCTCGGAACCTTAGAGAGTGAGTAACTAAGACCCTACCAATTAGGTGAATAGCCACAAGTTATAGCCTCTTTTGACTACTGGTATGTTGAGATTATAGTGGAGTGAAAGAGATGGGTGAATGAAAGTGGTTGGCGGTGTTTAAATGAGAAAGAAGGGGAATCTGATTGGGTGGGTAGATGGTAGTCATTAATGGAGGATAGGTGGGAAAATGGAGTTTTTAGGAGAATGAAAAATGGTGGGAAAGAGAGAAATGAAAAATAGGGAAGTGGGAAGGTCGGTCAAACTTCTGAAAAAGGGAAATATTCCAACTCGATACACACCGACGATAGACGAAGTGTACCGACGATATCTAAAGTGGGTGTCGCTGATATTACCCAAGTTAGATTCTGGAAACTAGATCAGCGACTGACTGACATGTTGCAAAATGGGACTGGCATTTCGCCGGGTGAGAAGCCGATGACAAGTCTACTACCAGGTACACTGGTTGACATTGGCGACTGACCGGCGGTTCGTGCTTTGAAGTGGCGTTTTGTCGGATGGGTCACCGACTAGCCTTGTCTCCTTCAGTACACTAGAAAATATCGGTGCCCAATCGGTGGTTCGTTGAGTGTTGACTGCGGTTCGATGGTCTAGCGCCGGCCATCCTTGCCCTTGTTCTTCTTGAAGCTCACCAACGTAACCTAAAAAAATCAAAAACAACAATATATATAAGAAGAGCAAGAATAAAAATGCTTGAGTTGCCTCCCTAGAAGTGCCATAGTTAACGTCGTGGAACGACGAAGGTCTCTTAGGATCTACGGTTCATATATATATAAAACCTCTATTCGGCCAACTTCTTCTAACACCACTAGATATCTTTTAACTCGTTGGCCATTCACTTTGAACTTGCTCCCATTCTCTCCATGGAGTTATATGGAACCATTCTCATACACCTGAGATACCTTAAAATGGCCTGACCATTTGGACTTTAATTTTTCGGGGAATAGCCGTAGCCGTGAATTGAATAACAACACAGTCCCTGGGAGCGAAACTTTGATCATGATAATGTTTCATTTTGAGTTTGTAAATAACTGCATTCTCATATGCCCTCATTTTGAATTCATCTGACTCATGCAGATTATGAACTCATCCTTGGAAAGCTCTTCCCCATTCAAGATTTAAGCTTTTCATTGCCCACAAGGCTTTGTGTTCTAACTCAACAAGGAGGTGACATGATTTGCAAAACACCAATTGATATGGATACATCCCTATCAGCGTTTCAAATATAGCCTGGTATGCCCACAAGGCATAATCTAACTTCCACGCCCAATCAGTTCTGTTAACATTGACTGTTTTAGTCAAAATAGATTTTATTTCCCAATTTGAAACTTCCACTTGGTCGCTGGTTTGCGGGTGATAAGGGGTGTCCACTGTGTTTCACACCATATTTAGCTAGCAATGTACTGAATACTCGTTTGCAAAAATTGGATCCTCCATCGCTAATGATAGCTCTAGGAGTACCGAATCGCGAGAAAATATATTTCTTCAAAAAGATTGTTATGCTCCTCCCTTCATTATTGGGTAGTTAAATAGCTTCCACCCATTTGGAGACATAATCAACTGCTACCAAGATGTATGTGTTTTCATAAGAGCTCACAAAAGGGCGTATGAAGTCAATTTGCCATACATCGAACAACTCAACCTCTAAGATCGGTGTTAGCGGAAGTTCATGTCTCCTTGAAATACTCTCTCTCCTTTGACAATGATCACATTGCTTCACAAAGTCATGGGCAGACGGATGTAGTGTGGGCCAATAAACCCATACTATAACACCTTAGCTGTTGTCCATACACTCCCATAATGACCCCAACAGGTAAATATTGACCAGCCTCCAGAATTGGGACCATCTCTACTTCTGGAACACATCGTCGTATTAAACCATCTGCACGACTCCTGAAGAGGTAAGGTTCGTCCCAATAAAATTTCTAGACATCATGCATGAATTTCTTCTTTTGTTGAAAGTTCAAGCGTTCAGGTATAATGTTGTTGGCCAGGTAATTAGCAAAATTTGAAAACCATGGTGTTATATCATGGGTTGCGACCAGAATACACTCATCTGGAAAGATATCATTGATCTCCTCATGTTCTCCTGGCTACCCACTTGTTTCTAGGCGTGATAGATGGTTGGCCACTTGATTCTCACATCCCTTACGATCCTTCAACTCAAACTCAAATTCCTGCGACAACAGAACCCACCTAATCATTCTTGGTTTAGCATCTTTCTTGTCCATTAAATTCCTAAGCGTTGCATGGTCCGTGTGCACCACCACTTTCGTTCCTAACAAATATGCACAAAACTTTTCAAATGCAAACACAACAGCGAGTAACTCCTGCTCCGTTATTGTGTAGTTTGTTTGTGCATCATTTAGGGCCTTGCTAGAATAGTAGATTGGGTGACATATTTATTCTCTCCGCTAACCAAGGACTGCTCCTAATGCCACCCCACTAGCATCGCACATGAGCTCAAAGGGTTTGGACCAATCAGGTGCTATAATGATTGGAGAGGAAATCAACCTTTCCTTCAACTCCACAAAGGCATTCAGGCACTCCTCATCAAACTTGAACATTGCTTCTTTCTACAGCAGCCGAAATAGAGGATGAGCTATCTTATAGAAGTCTTTAATAAATGTCACGACTCGAGAGTACACCCAGATTGTAGACATGGGACAAGGGACCCCGAAAGACCCCAAGTCAACCCATGGCATAAGCATTCACTATCTCATTCAATAAATATGAAGGAAACATACATATAACTCAACGGAAGTATAACTTAGCATAACAACACAACAGAATAATCATTTGAAGTTGAATACATGTCTAAGTCTGATAAGCCTCAAATCTGGATGAGCTGATGGGACAACACCCCCAAATAGCTCAGAAATACTGAACCTGAAAATAGGCTCAAGATAATGGAAAGTCTGTCCTCAGAAGATGAGGAATCACCAAAACAAGAAGGCGCTAGATCTGTTAAGCGGCTACGAAAGGGGCTAAACCTGAGAACCGGATCCTGCATCATGAACGATGCAGCATAGAAAGTATGCGGTTAGTACGTGGAATGTACCGAGTATGTAAGGTAAGTAAAACCTCTTGAGCAATAATAGCCTTTTTAAAACAAGTCATACATATATGATAACCTTTAAGGATAAGACGATCACAAGCATTCATTATGAAATCATTCTTATTTAAAACATGGTCATGCATGGTTTTATAACATCATGACTAAATCGAATCACTCAAAGCTAAATCATAACATTTATATCAAAAGTTGAACAATGAGTCAAACCTTTCTTTTCAAACATGCATGCGTAAGATAATCATCATGAGTAATGGGTATGCAAACTCGAATGATATAGACAATGGGAGACTCGTCACTTAACCGACATACCACAATAGAGCTTACGTGGTCCCGACTATTACACTAAAGTGGGTAGAGCCATCCATAACCTTTCCAGGGATACGAACGATATTATGATATCGATATAAAGCTCAAAGGGCCAATCGGGCTGGGGATAGCTCACAAGGGAGGTCCCAATAATATAATAGCATCAACCTATATTGGAGCATAGTTCTGGGGCATAGGGTAGTCGACTCTTAGCCCGCTCGGTGCTAGACTCTCCCAAAACATGCAATGCTCTACATCGTATAAATACGAAGCTCAACATTGTTTAGTGACGAAGCTCAACATGAAATCATGTATAACTCAACATCGTATGAAACGAAGCTCAACATTGTCTATTGACAAAGCTCATTATGAAATCATGCATGCATTACACATCATATGAATATGAAGATCAACAATGTCATCTCAACAAAGCTTAGAAAAGAATCATGCTTAGACTAGAATACCACAATCTCAAGAATAGTGGGAGGCTTTACTCCAAAATCTTGTGGTAAGGCTACTTTAGAATTATAACTTCATTATGATTAACATAGGGGCCTTGCAAAAAACCTTATCATGCTTGAACCAATTCAAATCATTTGAAAACATTATAATTTTTGAGATTTCACTCAAAAATTAAATAATATAGTCAATTTACGAAAATCTTCATTCATACTCAACATTGGCACTACCCAAGCCTCACTATACATGGGTCTATTTAATATTCTTTGAAAACATCATCAAAATCATGGGTAAGGTTAAAACATGTTTTTCATCATCTAATCCATCATCATCAAATCATATATAAGAAACTCCCCATACATGGGCGTTTTAGATTTAATTTTTAGAAAACAATTTTGTAAAACAAATTAAGTTACAATCCGCCCAAGCTCGATAAATCATCAATATCAACTCAATTAATCATACCCATGAGTAGAAATGTAAGAATCATGCAATTGAATGAAAACCCATACTTGATCATCACAACTAATCATAATTTGATAGAGAATGGGCATGGGTGTGGAAGAAAGCACCCACTCATAGCCTTACATACCTGGGATTGAAGAATTCTAACTCTTCCTAATTGCCCAGCTGAGATTTCCCTTGAAAACCTTGAATTTCTCCTCACTTTCTTCCCTTCAAGCTCTCACCCTTGCATGCATAAATAAAATGACCTAGATGGGTCTTTCTCAGCTTAAAACCCTCTATTACGAGCTTAAAACGACATAGTATAGGCTCTTAGAACTTATGAATTATGGAAAAGCCCTTACTAAAATCACTGAAAATAACTAGGGGGTCCTAAAAGACGGTTTGACGACTCGTTACTAGGGCTCACGATCTGTTTGTTCACCCATCTAGTGCACTGCCTCATCATTCATGAGAACTCAAATGGCTTGGTGAAGGACCTCCTAACGGGTCGTTAGGACTGACGACGACTCGTTAGGTACCATCCATCAGGTACACTAGATAAGCTTCACTATCCGTCTCTAGGGCCACCCCACGACTGACATGACGACTCGTGGTGTCTGACCACGAGTCGTTACATCGCTCGTGGGGACCCGAGTCCTGCTTCATCTCAGGTCTTCCACACGAGTCACTTGACTACTCATTTGGCCTCTTCACGAGTGGTTAAGTGACCCATTCTACAACTGCTACAACATTTTTCCAATTTTCTCCTAATTCACTTCCAGGTCCGATTCTTGAATTCCCGAGGTATAACAATATCTCCCCCTTGGGAACATTAGTCCTCAAATGTTATAAACAAGAAGAAAACCCAGAAAAAACAATCACTATATATATATAGATGCTAATCATTGATTTTCAAGTCGAAAACTAACGGAAGGACTACCCACGAAGAGAACCACATAGTTGGTCAGAGTTCAGAAATTACATACGTATATCATATCATAAAACAAACTTATTTACACGAATAGAACATGAAAAACTTGATAGAGGTATAGGGAAAAAATTTGATACCTCAAACTAAAGCTGAGCTGGTAGGGAACAAATGGGGGTATTTAGCCATCATATTCGCTTCGGCCTACCACGTGGCTCCCTCGACATGCTGATTCCTCCATAACACCTTTACTGAGGCCACTTCCTTATTCCTCAGCCTTCGAACTTGTCAATCCACGATTTCAATCGGAATTTCTTCATAACTAAGGCTGTCTTTCACACCAATGTTGTCTATCGGAACCAGCAAGGCTAGATCACCCAAACATTTTTTCAACAGTGATACATGGAACACGGGATGAACTAGAGTCAACTTTGAAGGTAAGTCCACCTCATATGCCACCGTACCAACTCTTCTCACAACCCGGTATGTACCAACATTGTCACGCCCCGCCTTGGGGGGTATGACTGGCACCTGGTGCCGTCCTAGGACCTGAACTGCTAGACTGCTGAGCCTAAGCACTTCTGGTGCCTGGATGGCTCTAACTCTGGATTCAAGAATACAATGGGCTATATAACGGTTGTAAATACAGCCTCTGCTGAGTATGCCTATAGCCACCTGTAATCAAACAACAGCTAACTAGAACAACAATAGTATGAAGGAACCTATGTGGGACGACAAGGCCACCATACTGTCTAGTTACATCTGAATCAAGAAAATAGGTGCTAAACTGCTACGTGACCGACAAGGTCACCACTACCAACTGAATGAGGCCTCACACGGCCATCATAAACACCTAATAAATACACACGGCCTCACATGACCGGTACAACTAACCACAGGGAATATACAATCTGCAAGCCTTTAAGAATACTAATAGTATGGTCGGGACAGGGCCCCGACCTACCCATACTGTACAACAAAAGAAAAGGGATAAACCTCTAGCTATCTAGCTCCGGATGAATGGAGCTGATGACTCTGTGTGCTGGCTGGAATCACGAGGGGTCGGCTCCTCATCTATGGGTACCTGCAGGCAAGTAATGCAGCGCCCTAAAAGGGCGTCAGTACCGCTGGTACTGAATATGTAAAGCAACAACTAGAAAATAACTGAAGACAACCAATATAACTAATAGAACTGAAGCAGAAGGAAATAGACTGCAACTAACTGAAAGTATGAGTTCAAGACTGTCCGCAACTATACTGAAGGGAGTAGGAGTCATACCTGGAAATGTAGCATTCTACTGTCGATATATTCATATCTAGCGTAACATGTCATATTATAACATAACATAACATAGCATAGCACACATAAACCTTACCCGGCCCCCATAAGCCGGGAGGTACAATCAACACGCAATCTATACCCCTACCCCGGTCATCCCATCTCCTAGAGCAATTATAAGCATCCTGTCGGTCCCCTGGGTATGCACTTGGGCTCGCTGAGCCCCTGACTATAACTGTACCTGAGTCCAGAGGACTTTTGAATCAACACCCCGGACGTACCCGCTCGACGGGGTTGTATAAAAGTCGACCAAGGCAAAATATGGGGAAACCGGCATCCCATCTTTGTCCCCTGGGGGACGGCATGCCACTCCGTAGAGTGATGTATCCTCTTCCTCTGGCGGACGAGTCGATACATCTATTAACCCTGGGGCGGTCATGGACGCTAGGTAATCCAACCCCAAAACAATACAGTCAGGTCTCAACTAGTAATACTAACTGCGTATACCACATGCTGAAACTAGTGATATTAATATGTATGTATATACTACATGCTGAAACTAATGATAATGTTATGTATGTACTTAATACCTGCTGAGACTGATAACGGTATATATATAACCTTCTGTCATACGGTGCTGAGTTTAATACTGAACAAAATATAATTGTTCTGCTGAGAATCATGTTGTATAGCTGAGTTTCATAGTAAACACAATTTACTACTTCTAACATGCTTTCTAAACTTCATTTTAGGCTACTATTCTATTTCTGAAATACTTTACGGGAACTTCGATTGCTTTACTATGTTTCGACTGAACACGATAATATCCTAACATACTTCACTAAATTACATATTGGGCATGTTGTACTGTTTCTGACACTTTCTACTAGAATTTATATCGTGCTAGTAAGTTTTACGCTATACAAGACATGATGCTTCCAACATCGTACTAAAAGTTATACTAAGCGTAATATGCGACTTCTGAAACATTCTACTAGCACTTGAGCTATGTTACTATACCGGAACTACTAGCTTGCCGAAGAAACTGGCTTTACATACCTCAATTGTCGGCATTCCGGCTAACTGACGTAACTCGACCAATATTCAGCTTTTTCTTCCAACTGTATTCACATTCATAGCAGTTAGAACCAAATTCAACAATATCCTAGAAGAAAACATCACTTTTAATATATATATATAGCCCAAACTTTGGCTTATCGAAAACAACCGGAAACTCGCTATTTCTCGAAAGTCCAAAAGGTAGGGATACTCACATTAGGGATAGGAGTACATTGACACTAATTTGGAGCAATTACACTTACCTTAGCTCGGTAGCACAACGGTTCGCCGATCAAATTTTACGAAACTAAGTGCGTAGGAACGCTCTTTGCACCTTTATACTCCGATATCTAGGATTAATTTGAGTTTGGACCGCGTATAATGGCGTAATCGGAAGGAAATTTCTATTAAACCTCCGTGCCCTCTGTTTTCTTATGTACTCTCCTTTATTCTCTGGAAATTTTTATGAATTTTATCACTTAAAACCGAAGTTTGAGGCTTTTATACTTGGGGCTGCACCTCAACTCCGTGGCACGTTGGCCATCGCGGAGGTGAGCCTCTGTGGCACGTTGGCCATCGTGGAGGGGGTATGCCAGCCTCCTCTTGCCATGGTTCAACGTGTCACTTATCCAATCTTTTCCCCAGGTCTTTTCCTAGTATGTGTGGCATCCTAAAACTCTTAAGCAACATGCGAATAGGCCATCTAAATTTCAAGAATTTACGGGGTGTAACATCCTCCCCCCTGAGAACATTCGTCCTCGAATGTAAATTTCTACTTGCAAGAAGTTCAACTTACTTGACTTATTCTAGAAAAATTTTGGTAGAGTCTCCTCTATAATATGGACTATCTCAAAAATCCTGAAAATCAGAAAAGTCCAACACAGGTACTCCACACAATACTAATATTCATCACGCAATAGGATAAAGCCAATTTGTCTCATTATTCACATAATATAAGGCAATTTATAAAACAACAATACTAGCATACCTCTGGCTGATTAAGTCTGAAACAGTTGGGGATATCTGACTTTCATATCTTCCTCTGCTTCCCAAGTCATTTCCTCTCGGTTCCTGTTACGCCATAACACCTTGACAGTAGAAACATTCTTAGTTCTCAACCTGCGAATCTGCCTGTCTAGTATGGCTACTTGAACCTCTTCATAAGCCATCTCCTCCGTAACCTGGACATCCTGAACTAGGAAAACTCTGGAGGGGTCCCCTATATACTTCCTCAGCATAGACACATGGAAAACTGGATGAACAGACTCTAGCTCTGGAGGCAAATTCAACTCGTATGCCACTCATCCTATTCTTCGGCGGATCTGATAAGGCACAACAAATATCGGGCTGAGATTGCCTTTCTTGTCGAATCTCATCACCCTTTTAATCGGAGAAACTTTCAAAAACACCCAGTCATTCACATTAAATTCAAGGTTTCTGCGCCGCACATCAGCATACGATTTATGGCGGCTCTGAGCAGTCAGTAGGCGTGCTCTGATAAGCTTTACCTTCTCCTCTGACTGATGAATAATATCTGGCCCAATCA